>VXAX01004276.1:1171690-1227502 GCA_013399835.1 Leptocoma aspasia | reverse complement strand
CCCAAACGTTTCTAAGTATAGTGACAACCTCATCAGGGTTTACTAGTAGCAGCGCAAGCTCAGTGAAAACCTGGGAAATCTAACTGGAAACATGAGAGAGAGCTTTATTTGGCAGTGCTAAAAAAACCTGGGGACAAATGGCTAAGCGGCGGTGGAAGTGCAGGCTGCACAATCAATAGGCAGAGAGCCGGATAGAGGCTCCCTTCGCTGCCGGATCGACAATCGACAGCTGAGAGACTATTTTTTGCAATGGTTGACTAAATATGGTCAGGGAAGAGAGAGGCACAAGAGAGCCTGTTTGCCTGGGAGTGCATGTTTCAAATGCTTAGCTGCCTATAAAGCTGTAACAGTTTTGCTCGTGCCCTCTAAGTGGGAAATACGGTTGGTGACTTCTGTAGTGTGTGTGCGGGAGCCCTGACCTCGCAAGCAGACTTGACCTCTGAAGATGGAAAGTAGCTTCAACACAGACCTGCCTACAGTTAAGCCTGGAAACATAACCTCAAGCAAGAAAAGATGCAGTGCAATATCTAAGGAACTAGAAGAAACCAATATTTGCCGGGGGAGGGGGGAGACGATCGCTATTTTTTTGGTGCCTTTTTCTAAATTTTTTTTTTTGGAAGCAACTCCAACTTTTGGGGACTTGGTTTTGCTCTTTTGTTGGGTTTTTATTTTTCTTTTTGCCTGTGATTATCTTCATCTGACAGTGGGCTAAGTTCACCTTCCCTTGGCTTCCTAGCATCTATCCTTGGAGTCTTAACTCTCAGTCCAGCAGACATAAGGTATAATTTCTATACAACATCATCCATATTTTAGCATTCAAAAGAAAGGAGAAGGTGCCAATTAGGCACCCATCTTCATGCCTTTTTTTTTCCTTTTAAGTTTTATCTATTTAAGGTGATGAGGTACTGTATGCACCGACATTCGCCCCCCCTTGCCTCCCCCTCCCATGTAACGAAGAGCTGATTCAGCGAATAGAGTGAGAGCACTCAGGATGAGATGGCTGCTGCTGATGTGTCTCTAGGTCATTACCTCTCTTCCAACTGCAAATGCTGCATGATACTAAGCTTACAGGTAACAGAACATCAGGAGACCTGCATTATTCTGCACGTTTAAAGGATGCCTATGACTTTCTGCATGTATATCTTATTGACTAGACTGTTTTTTTAATTGTTGTATTAATCCCTCTACTCTGGGAACAGCTTAATTCTGAGTGTGCTAAAGTACCAAGCATTTGTAGTGTAAAGAGCAGGCTGAAAGAAAACAACTTAGTCCAAATTTCATAGCAAAAAAAAAAAAAAAAAAAAAAAAAAAAAACCAAATCCCAACTTGTTTAGTAGTCAGAATTCTTTTTAAAGAAGATAAACTAGTGAATTGCAATGCCATTAACTGGTTTTTCATTTCAGTGAAATAGATTCTTATCTTCCTATGCACAACTAAAAATGTACAAACTTGAAAAAGAAAACCTAATAAACAGTGTGGTAGTGCAATGCCGAGTTCTCAAATAGGTCTAGGCAAAATTTTCAAGGTGCTTTATATCAGACGTACATGAAAACAGCCTACTTAAAAACTAGAATGTGACTGCTGTGATTCTAATGCTGCATTGCTGATTCTCCTTGTACTACTGTGCTAGCTACTGCTACACTCTGATTTGCTCTCTATCAGCTGCACTAGGTTTTTGTCATGAACTGCAGAAATTCTTACTTCCTCTGCTCTCAGCTCTCCTTACAACTATTACAGTTACTAATTGTTAAGCTTATTGCAAATTTACCTTCTAATAATGCTATAGAGGCAAAGCTTACTCTTTACTGTAACCCAAATCAACTCTTGAAATACATATTAAGCAACCATAAGCTATATCCGACAGTCCCTCAGAAGTCAAAGCTGTACCGCACATCAAATATTTAACCACTGTTCCAAACCAAGTCGCGCAAAATCTTACAAAACAGAGTTAAACTTGGGCTTTGTTTCTATGAGGTTTTTGGTTTGGGTTAATTTTTTTTAGGTAATTATTTTAGCTGTCATAAATATTTCAAGGGTGGACAAGATTTTTACTGAAGCAGGTGAGTGCCAGCTTTAAAAAAATGAGAAAAGCTGCTTGCAGAAGTGTTGAATAGGTATTAGCTTTCACATGTGACCTTCGGCCTAACAATCCAAATCCTGTCACAGCAGTTAGAGGTTGTTTTCTTAATTCAATGTCATCATCTTTAGGATAAGCAGGATCACTGGTGACATGTGCTTTTGTGTTTGGGTTAGGCTTTTTGTGAGGTTTTTTTGTTTGTTTGTTTTGCTTTATTTTTTGTTTTGTTTTGTTTTTTAAACCACTCTGAAATACAGTGTAAATAAGTATAAACCTGCAAAGAGTTTGCAGAATAATGGATGGCATACAAAAAGCATAGAAGTGGGATTTGGGCAAAGAAAATAAGTTTATAACTGCTATTTTAGCTTAGTCTATGCTTCCCTTCAGGACACTAGATGCAAACTGTATCCCAGCATGAAAATCTGCTAGAAGACCTGGGAGGAAGCTGAAGTTTTTACAGTGGACTACAACTACGCATTCTAAGAAAAGACATAACAAACCTACCAGCGATTCAACTCTCTACTTAAACACGGTCACTTAGAAGAGCAAGAGACTGCAAAAATACGGAAAAGCACTTCTAATATCAGTGCCATCCCAAAACAATGAACTATGCCGGCTTTAAGACACCGTGCAGGTAAATTGCCTTGCAAAGTTCAGTTAGCATACTAAGTTTATTTTCTACCATCAGTTTATTAGAACTGTTGCCCTTCCAAAGAACTGTCAGCCAATTTTACCTAATGACAGCAAGAAAAGGCAGCAAAATACTTTTTAGGTCCATCTGACAGGCAGTCAAGCAACTCTGTGTGTACCTGCTCAGAGCACATACTTCTTTATGTACCCATATGAACATACAATGCTATGGAATGTAAAGAAGTATGTATTTTTGGCAGGCAAGGAACGACCAGTAAGAGGAAACTAAACAGCTGCTGGAAGAAACAGGTTTCCCTCTTGTTTGAATGACATTCATGTGACAAATTGGCTTGCTAAGGGTCAGCTGGTATTGCCAAAATAACTCATACTTGTTAGTAACAAATCACAAAACATTAAATTAAGTGACTATAAAACTGGGTAGGAAAAATTGTTAACAGCTGATAAGCAGAATATTAGCTGCAAACAGAATTCAAAGCAAGGCTGGAAATGAAACCTTGAAATGCACCAATTAACACTGCAGCATAGCTGCAAAATTCATCATTACCAGTACTCCTCACTTCATAGATCTTAAACTAAACTTAAAAGCTTGGTTATCAAAATGCCTTTCAAAAACAAGCCACTGTTCTAGTAACCACAGCTTGTTCTGCATACATCAGATGGTACTACTTAAAATTTGCATCTACCATAGAAAATTTAATCCACAGTGCAACTGAGACAAGTATTAACAGCTAAGGAATTACAGATGAGATCTAGAGAAAAGGATAGCCAAAATAATTGAGTACAACTTCGGCAATTTATTAAGACTTAAGTTAGAATTTTCTCCAAATCAGCACTTATTATACTCACTGAGCTCTTGGATACAAAATGCTCTGTCGGGTTTATGCACAGAAAGTGACAATACAGAGATTTCTAGGCCAGAGTTGCTAGTCAGCGGATTAAAGCTATTGACAGATTCCTAAATGAAAACACAAATGACAACTACAGCCTAAAAGGTAAGTTTTACCTTAAATACTATTTTCAAATTAGCTGAATTTATTTCAAATCCAAATTTAAGAAAATTTGCCATAAAAAAAAACATTGTAGCATTCAAAAAAATTTAAGAACTACATGAGAAATAGTTCCACAATAGTTTCAAAGTTCTAAAAGTGATATTAATTAAAATATACTGGTGCATACCATCCCTAAGTAAAGATACTCAACATCAAATTCAGGAACAAGGGAAAAACATGAGGAAAGAACTCCCCACTCATCAATCCAGCCATTTCTATTCATGACAGCAGCCTTCTAAAAGCAGTTATTAAATAGGATATGTCCATGATAAGTAGGCACATTTGGCCCAGATAAAGATTCTAACTGTAGCCCTTTGCTTATTAAAATGTCTGTGAGGAAAAAAAACCCAACCAAAACAAACAAGAAAAATAAACAAAGGCAACCACGATTTTTAGATAGACAACTTATTTTTAAATACTCACATAATTCTCAAACAGCTAATAATATACATAGCCTGATATTTTTAACACCTGAGACTACATATTAATATACATACAAGAAGAAGTATTATCTTACCTGCTTAAGAAAGCAAAGTTTCAATATTTGTTTTAAAACACTCTTGCGAGCAGATATTTTGGCATGAAGGCTACAGTATCTTAACATCTAAATTAAAACCTGGTTTATAGTGGGAAACAAATCAAATTGCAGTAGCTTTTCTGAATAAAGAAAGGCTACTAAACTTGATCATGCTCACAGAAGCAATTTGCTATAACTAAGAGTTTCACTGAGGGGTTAATAGTTAAGCATTTTCTTCTTTTCCTGATGAGTTCCTGGGCTCAGCACCAATTGATTTAGCTTCTACCATATAATAGGACAGATTTTTTAACAGCTTTAATTTATCGGAAAGGTTTTTGATAACAATTTATCATACTGTGTTCTCCCTTGTATAACATTGCAATGTTATTCTGACACAAAATGACAGTTCAGAGTGATACAAAAGTTAAAATTATATGTTGACATTGCTTCCTGCTAGTTCATGTTAGCATATCTCTAAGAATACATACCCAGTCACTCTAAAATGTCACATCCATCACTTAGATCAGCTGTTCAATTTTAACCGAGCACACGTTGAACTTTGGGCATCTGCTGACACAGTTGTAACTCAAACATTTCAACTGTGTGACTGACAGGGATAACAGATGCTGACATTATCAAATGCTACACGGCTTTTTTTCCACAGCCGTTTTTTGTCCCGATATGGCCAGTACATGAAACTGTATTGCCATCCAAAAGCGCACTTGAGCAGCTGTATCGGTAAAACAGTTCCTCTATAACTGGTAAAAATAGAAACTCATTTTATAGCCATCTTGATGCTTAAGTCCAAGTGACACACCTGCTACGTTTCTATTAGGATACACGGTGTTGGGAATATATTTACATAAATCTTCTCACCACCATCAGACTATGCAACAAACACATGTAGACTATCCTTGACATACTCGTTATTAGGGAATGGTGAACTAAGGCTGTCCCCTAATTTCCACTGCAGTCAAAGCTCAGAAAGAATTCAACATTTTTACATATCAGGGTAAAAAAATTAAATCTATCCAGCTATATCATATAATCATTCCTAAAAAGTTAATACTAACCAGAGATATAGCAATGGAATTGAAAGCACTTGGCATTTATATTTGTGCTAGCCAACTACAGCATAAAAGCAGCTGCAAAAGGGAACCTGCCAGAAAATGAATGAGGGGAAGGGGGGGAGGAGGGTGACAAGGAAACTGAAATGTTCTTCCCCAGTAGAGTTTACCATAAAGAAGTAAGGGAGCTCTATATGACAGAAATTTTAAGACTACAGTTTCTAATCTATTCTAAAATTTGATTACACTAGACAGGAAAAAGTTTAAACTGTAACTATTATTTGATTTGAGATTCACCCAAATTTCCTCAAGGAAATACTCAAGGACAGAACAAACCTGTATAGGCCTTTCTGGTATACAGCTTTTAATTGTGCCATCTCCAAATTAGGAAAGAGTTAAAAATTTGCATTGACAAGAAACAAATTGTGTAACACAGAAGAAAGCCGCGTGTTCTTTGTGCACTGCTCATGTGCTTTAAAATGTGTTACTGCACTCCTGCAGTATAAGCTTCCTGCACTCCAATGCTTTGCTAAAGCTGGTAAAATGGAACCAAATCACCTCTTCAATGGATTTGGTCCCCTTCAACCAGCTGTAGCTATGCATTGATCACTACAGGACTTCTCTGTTTTTAAAACTGGACACAAAACCTGCTCAGAGCAATTATGTAGTCCTCTCTTCAGTCCAGCTCAACTTCTAGGCAGCCTGAAGATGGAAGGTAACCTGGAGCATAGCAAATTCTGTATTTCAAAATTTCAAGTTTGTATTTTTAAATAAATAGCTACTGGTGTTTAACATTTTGTCCATATGCAGTAAAAAGAATCTCTTACAACATTTATAAAGAAGATAGGTAAGCAGTGAAATAAACATTTCCCAATGATTTACTGTCTCTTGTATTCTTCCTCAAGTATGGTGCCCCTTCTAGCAGAACTGACCAAAAAAAACCAAAACCCAAAAAGAAACAATCATGGACAGTACTGGCAGGGCAGATTTACTTTCTGGGCACCCCTTTCCCCTTTTTTTCATCGTACAAGGAAGAAAACTCTACAGGCCAGGAACTGTATTTGCCATTTTGTATCTGTCAGGCACATTATTTACTATTTAAAGATAATAAATTTGTCACTGACCTCAACAGCTACAGGCTAATCTGCCACCTAATAATAGGTCTGCTCATGGAGATTACATTCTTCCTCCAAACCAACTTGAACAGAAGTATTCTTCCAAAGCATTTTCTGACATAATACTTTAATAAGAGGTTTTAAAAACAGGCTCTCTTTGCACTCAGCTTCAACTAAGTTTAACCTACACTTACTGTCAGAACTGCAAATACAAAAGCAAAAAACCACTTTGACTGGTTTAGAAAACAATTGTACCACTCTCATTTCCTCAGAACTTGTCTCTCTGAGGACCTCCATGACAACACAGCCTGTGAGTCCTGCAGACACTTCCTGAAGACACTCATTAACACTACGTATAAGTGAGAAAACCCACCTCTCAATTAAATTGCTACAGTTAGAAATTTCACTGCCAACCCGTTCAAACCATCTGCAAATGTAAAAACAAACTGAGATCTCCTAAATAATAAGAAAACCATGGGGAGAAATTATGATTCTATTTTAAACCACAATCTCCTGCTTGCCAGTTTATAAACATAAAGATGACATACTTATTGCTATTGGAGAGCAATACCTGAAATCTGTATCTTAGTCCAGGACTTTAATTTTTTGATTTAAAGTCCAGCAGAATTTATTGCTCTGAAGAACTAATCATACACGTGTGTGAAGTCAGGTCAGCTCCAAGAGCAGCCTCTATTTAAGATGCTAGCTGCAGAGTGAATAAAGCTCTCTTCACAAGATACAATGCAAATCTAAAACTAACTGGGGCAACGGATATAAAATACGCCTACACTTCACAGTCACGTCTTCAGCTCAAAAATCTGAACTCACAGGTATGCGAATAGATCAAACATAAGCAAGAGATGATAACATGGCAAAAATAACCAATCTGTACAGTATTTTCAAATTTTACTCTCCTTTTTTCTGTCTGAAAAAAATCTCATTAACACTGAAGATGCAAAGTCTGCCAAGCTTTGAGGTTCACAGTAGTTTGAAAAAAGTCCAAAAAACATGCACTTTTAATACGACTGACTCAGTTAAAAATCACAAACAAGAAACCATGTATTAAATAAAAATTTAACTTCCCCACACTTAAAATTTCTTTTTAACTCTATCTCCCATGCACAAGTTTAAAGCTACCTACAGCATCAACTAACATTCATTCTACATTTCAACATTATACATCAGCACAAAAACCAAAAGTTCTCTTTCTGTACCAATTCACAAGGTACAAAGAGAAGTAAAACACGAAAAGGAAAAATATATCTACTAAGAATAGGATGCTCTCTGAAACACACTGTACCTTGACTTGTGGAAAACACAGCCAAACTGCCATGGAAGATAAAGAGCTGAGAAAATCTAAGCTATTTGACATAAATTGCTATATGTTTTATAATATTAATCCAATAGTCAAACATTTAAAATAGAATGTATTTGTTTCCATATGAAAAATTTATAACTTTAGAATGTTTTTCTCAGCATAATTTGTAGGTTTTTTTCTCAGGACATTTATCTCCCCATTATTTATAAAGGTCAGAACTCAAGAAACAAGAAGTTTTGCTCTGAAAATGAAATTGGTTCCAAATACCTATTTGACATAAACTAGAAAAAAATACTAAAGAAATCCACCTCAATTTATTGTGGTACCCATGCACTTAACACATGCATTTATTTTGTCATCCTTAACAAGGAAGATGCATGTGAACTTCATTAATCCTTGCACACATACCACGTTTTTAATTTTTAGAATTATAGGTATGCATACAAATGCATACAAATATGCATGTTACATGATTAACTTCTATAAAATAATATAAAAATTACATAATATATCTATATATTTGAACATAAGGAGAATTTAATGCACTGTATTAATATAAGGCACCACATCCTGAATCCACAAAAACTCCAGTTTAGGTGGAGCAGGGAAGCTTAGATGAGGAAAGATAGGTCTTAATTTAAGGTTTCAAGCAGAACCTATTACATACTGTTTGTGACCCACAGCAGCAACAAACTAAAGATGAGGGGTTTATTCTTAACAGTGTTCTGACTAGCTTGAGCTTAGTGTATTTAACAGATCAGTAATAGCCGTTGTTCTGTGTCAGATTAGAAAAACAAAGTGGCAAATACAAAAACTTTGGTTTCATTCAGAAACAGTCAAGTGGCAGAACTACAAAACCAGCAATGAAACAAACAAGTATCACTGAAGTCTTGAGGAATATAAAACTCAACTCCTAGATGAATGAAACTATTATAACGATTTTTGACCCAGGGGGGAGAAATCAAAATAGATTTATTTTGGTTTCATTCTCAATCATTTCTTCCCAGGCTGATGGGTAAAATATCTAATGCTGTGAGCATTAGTTATTTTAGATGAAACTACTCCTTGTGGGATGGGAGACAAAATTCCTTTTCTGCATGCTTGAGCAGTGCTCAGATGGAACTGCAACCAAAAAAGAATATTAAATATCTGTTTTAGATACAAGTGAAACCTCATGTATGGGGGGAACCCACACAGCATTCAAATCACTAATACTGGAAACATTTTCCAATATTTCCAATAAAAACTTTTGTAAAGGAGGGAGGATTCTGGTTAAAACTGCATTATACCTCACATTCTACCAACCATCAAACTGACGTAGTCTGAACTACAACTTGGATCCCTCCATCAAGTGAATGGTCTGTCACTCCTAAAACATTCAGCCACAGAAAAATCTCCAGCACATACCTATGAAAACCATTTTTTCCCCCATACACTTTCCCTGCATCTCATCTTGAGATTATGGTTACACAAACCAACTACCACAAGAGCTGAGGAAAAGCACTGCAGGGGAAAAAAAAACCCAAAAAACCACACAACCAAAAAATACCCCACCTAGGTAACCGAGACAGGAAACAGTGCTCCTGGCCACGTTGTTATATGAGTAGGAAGAATTCACTTTAGAGGACCAAGTTACCAAATCAGACTTGAAAGAATCGTCTTCTGAATGCCAAAAATAAGCTACCTTGACTTGGTCCTTGACACGTTCTCTTAAAGACCTTTTACTGTAGAAAATGGTAAATGTTTATTCATCCTAACAACATTTCCAACCACTACTTTTACCTCATGAAATGATTCCTTTCCACAAACATAGATAATTAATTATGCTTACTTTTTAACTGTCAGTCTTGATAGCTATGTTCTAAGAGACTGTCTTTTAATTTTAATTAAAATTTTAATTTTAATCCCATATATTAATAATGGGTGAAATTTATACAAATTTACAGCCTTATTTCTCCAACTTCTCTCATCTGAAAAGCCAAATTTAGTGGTAAACAAGCAAACGCACACATTTCTTCTTTTGTGTAAACTACTCTGAATACTCCACCCAAGGATAAAGTATTATTGAAGTCTTGTCAGCATGACAGCTTTGAAAAATACCATTTATCCACAATGTAATAAGGAATCAGCAACACAACTTTTCTTTAAAGTTCTATCTATGCAGTACTTTTCAAAAGATATCTTAGCCGAAAATTGAACACAGACATATACAATGCAGCTAACAGAAAACAAACTATGCCTTAAAATGAATTTTTTCAGTTGAGCTGCTATATAAAATCTGAAATATAAAATTCCTTCTAGATACACTTCTATGAAAATATAATTACTGCTTCATATACTGACAAATATAATCTAATGCAACAATCCTAAGAGTGCTTTAGAACTCTGTGATTTACTTAATAATTATCCACAAATAAGTGTTTCTAAAAAACTCAAATTCCTTTATCAATTCCAATAGTTAAGAAAGGAAACATAGGAGTATTTACCATTTTTATCCTATGTCAAGATTCCATCTTCAACATCTTACTAACTTATTTACTGAAACTTTTATTGGCAAAATTTTACAGCCATGACTGGAAATTTCTAAGGAATTTGGAGTTACCTGGATACAACATTAAACTGAGCAGACTCCTAGCTTCATTCTAGTAAGGACTTCCAAGCATTAGAAAGATGCATAGCTAAGCAACATCAGCATTTAAGAAATACAACTACATGCAGATTTAAGGATCATCTGAAAGAATACTATAGTTCTACCCTCACGTGCGCTTGTTTTCCTTTTATGTATGATAAAAAGTAATTTTTAAGAAGAAATCTGTACCTAGGGTTTCCTCTTAGTGCAGCATGGTGAAGAGCATTAAACCCATTGTTGTTGGTGATAGTAACATCTGCTCCAGCTTCTAAGAGTACAGCAAGGATATCATCACGCTTTTTACTTATTGCATCGTGAAGTGGAGTGTCTCCTTCAGAATCCTAAAACCAGAAACAGTTTACGTCAATTTTTGCATGCATCCACATTAAAGAGATGCTAAAATATCACTAGGAAAACTGACTGCACAAACACGAAACAGCTCTTCCAGATTTGAGTGTTGCTGTACTGCAGAGTTCAGAGCAAGCTGCTTCCCGTCTTGCTCCAGTTTTGCAAATGCTTCAGTGGGAATCCCCACCCTGAGCTCCACCATTGTACAGCCATACTACTGCCAGAACTATGCTTTGCATCCCATAGTACTGAAGACACTGGGGTAGATAATGACTTCTCTATGCTTCTCATCCAGATGGAGTTCATGCCCAAACTACAATTTATGAATAACAGGACAGCAACAAAAACTAACTTGACAGAGGGAAGACTAGTCAGGCGGAAGGAGGCATGGAATTTTGAGTAATAAATGCTAAAATTAGCCAGCAATTAACCATGTAGAAGACAATACCAAAATGACAGTCTGAAACTAAAGCATAGGCAAATCAAAATAAAATGCAGTCCAGGTACTAAAAGTAGGCATATTGGTTGTTTTAACTGAAGCATATCATTTTCCATGAAGCAAAAGCCAATGTCATAAAGCAATATTAAGCTTTTAACTTGTTATGGCTAATACAAGATTATATTACACAAGATACATGATAATACTTGACAGCACAATTGAACAGGCACAGAATTTATACTTTTAGCTTGATGTTTTATTTTTCAAATATCCCAAATATGGAAAAAATACTTTTTACTCCTAAAAGCATTTTGTACATTACTTATTCAAGGACCCAAATGGCTCGACTGAAGAGAAATGCCCTTGACTAACAGCAAGAAAACATATCCATTTAAGCTTATTTGCAGCTATATAGGCAAAATCTCCAGATTTATGCTTCCAGTAAAATTCTTGCACCATATAAGTCAGGAAGTCTTTTGTCACCAACACTGACTCAACTGCAAGCTGACTAACACAGAAACTGAACATTTTAGCAATATACTAGTATGAAAACAAATGTCTACAGTGAGACTCAAAACCTGGCAAACAAAAATTGCCAGGATATGGAAACACCTGAACCAGTGTGAACCAATTTGCCAGAACTAAATCATGTAGCTTTTATTTGGTTTAATTGATTATATCTCCTGAATTTTCTGTTTACAAACTAACATATGTTTCTGTTTACAGTGAGGTGGCCGCAGTAGTAGAGTGCTGGCCAGTTAAATTCCAGTCATGCCTCAGTCTTACTGCTCCGTGCAAAACCAATCACCTACTCACATTTGCACATTGCAGTTCCTCAGCACACATGCTGAATATGAAAGTTCATTTTTTTCAATAGCAATTATATTTTCCAGATGGAGCATTCTTGCACTTTTCCATTGACTTTTTAAACTGAAACAAAATTCTGTAATTTAAACTCAGGCAAATCCACTTTAGCTACCCATAGTTCCTCTGTGACCTACAGTCACCCTTTACTGGTCTCAGCACATCAGATTCTTTATTATACCTACTTTTCAACAAACACTAAATAGAATACGGATGGATGTAACAGCTCAACCTCAGCAAGATCAAGACAGTACCTTAAGAGTCAGGTAGAAGGAGATAAATAAACAATCACTATGCTCACTAATTTCAAAAAAGTTTTTGCACATCTTCTTTAATGTGGATATACAGCTCCAAAAAAATCTGATTATTGACACGGCAAAGCAAGGAGGCAATGTCTTGTTACTGCATATTTTGATTTGTCTAGGCCACTACAGCTTTTTCTGATGCAAATCTTTTCAAACTTACCCATTCTCATTTGTTTTACTAATGCAGTTCATGCAGCTGCATTCAGCAGTGTGGATACCTGCTTATCTGACAGCACATTTCTACTCTATCTTCTAAACAGGACATTGCACTTATGCTACTGCTTCCATCACCTTCATTATAGATGAAATTCCCTGTGAAATTATGGTACTTGAGATCCTACACTTGAGTGCTTTGCAGATAAAAAGTTGAATATTTGAAAGTGAATCCGACTAAACAGTTCTATCAATGTTCAATCTATTTTGGGAAAAAAATAAAAGGCTTCTTTTAACAAAACATTCCACAGTACTGTAAGCCTGCTAAACTGTAGTTTGCAGGAGGAGCGCAATGTTGTGGGTTCAGTATTGGAGTAATTAATCAGGAAGGAAAGTTAACAATTAGAAATAACTACAGACTGTGAAAATACCAGTTAGTACCAACTACAGAATAAACCAGGTGTCAATCTAGCTGTCAAGAAAACAAACAGACTTAATAGCATTTTTGTTACAGTTGATCACATGGTGGGGTAAAGGCTGAGACAGACATCCTTACAATGTCTGTTCCTTTCAATCCCATTTTCCATAATTTTTCTATCACCTACATGCAGCAAATCATCCAATTCAGTAGCTGAAAAGTGATCCTACATTAAAATTTACTTTACCTGGAGACTGGGGTGGCAGCCGAAGTCCAGTAAAGTTTTGACCACTTGCAGATGACCCTTGTTGACAGCAATGTGGAGCGGAGTCTGCCTGCGCTTGTTGCGAGCGTTCAAATCCGCGCTGCCTCGGTGCAAAACCTCAATCACAGCACCCTCGTCACCAAAGGCTGCATGATGGACAGCCCTGTCTCCATCCTTGTCCTAAAGTGGAAACATTCATTTAACCTGGTATATTTCACAGTTCCTTTGCATTTAAACAAGAAGATTATTTCAACTAACGATTGTCTCTATTTGATGTAATAAGAAAAATGAGACTACCATGATACCATTAAAATACCTAATTAAATAACTGCTCAAACTGCAGCAATAGAGGATGAAAAATCACTTCATATATAAACACACATGTTCTACAACATATGATATTCTGTAGCATATACAACTACTGCCCTGAATCTTTCTGTGGCTTGTTCATCAAAATCAAACGGCTTCATTTGAGTTCCTACTACAAAACAATCACTGTCAAGAAAAAACCCAAAACAAAAGAACCAAAAAACCCATAAACAAAATCCAATGCCCAAACAGTATTACATTTAATATCCCAAGGTAGTTCTTCCTGTAATCTGGGAAGTGTTACAGATTCCAAACCAAAGTGCAAGACATGAGTATTTCCTTGTTCATACAATTAGGTCACTATTTATTAGGATTTATTATGTGTCATGGTTTTCACTTAATAAACCTTTTCCAAAGGAAATTTGTGACTGATGCTGACATTAACTGGAAGTTCTGATTCTGTGTTGATGAATCACAGCATTAAAACTCTGACTCAGTTTGTTTCAGTTTCACACAAATTGAGAATTAAAATGTGAAAGTCAAATTTGTCAGTTTAGGCTATTTTAACATTCATAGTTGACATAGTATAACATGAAACATTTTAGAATATCAATCAAGTGATTTCAGCATTAAAGACAGTATACAAAAGATAATAGTAAAATGGAAGTTATACATGATGAAATAACTTCCATAAACTAGTTTCTAACTGAGTATTTGTGCACAGTTTAATATAATCATGCATTTGTAAGATTCAATTTTGAAAACAGACAAACACTGAAAATTGTAAAATAAAATCATGACTGATCAAGGGGTCACTGCCTCTCCTGAGTTAGCTTAGGTTTCTCATCAATTTGCTTCTTCAGCAACATCTTTTAGAAGTATTTTTTATTACATATAGCACATTTCTAATACATTTTAAACCAATGCAAAAATTAATAGCTCTTAGCATAAACTGTATTTGCACAATGAGACTAGTTACAGCATTTAAAATGGTGGAAGAAGACTTATCCCCTAATTATCAAATGTATCTTTTTGAAAATATGGATATGGGTTTCAAGATAGTCAGGGCACTACATAGCAGCTTCAACAGCTTTTTGAAAAGATACTTTTATTCCTTCCAAATCAGCTCATGCTACCAAGTTGCCTTCTCAGATTGCAGGATTCCTTCTCAGGCTCATCCAACATAAATGAACAGTCAAAAGCAGACAAAGCTTGCCCACTTGGAAGGGGAAAGGATCAGAAAGGGGACCTTCTCTATATTTTTCATCTTGTTAAAAGGATCATTATGAGGCAAACCTCATCATGAGTGTGCCAATAGCCCTAAACTGCTCTAAGACTTGTATTTACAGAGCACTTGGTTTCACAGAGGCATGGTAATTTGTCTTTTCGTATCTGCAGTCTGAAAAGTACACCAAGATATTTATGGATGAAACCCCATATAATTACTGAATGTTTTAGTTTTATCATATTTCAATTTTGAGACACAACCACTTGATTTTAAGTCTTAATGTATAGAATTCCTACTTTAATGAGCAGAGGTCCAAGATCATGCAGGCCTTTTTTTAGCTCAGCATCAAAACAAATCATCTCAGGAACTAAATCCTACCCAACAGCAATAATTCATCCAGAAAAAGCTAGCAACTAGTAAATCATCTGTCCTTAAGACTTACATTGAGATATAAATCTAAGTATTAAAAGCACTACATTTCTACACACACTAACAGTAAAATATTGTCAGTACTGTTAATATAATAACTGACAACCATTAATGTCTGCAGCCTAGAAGGTTACCTATTTTTACTACACAATATCTACATCATGCTTTTCGAGCTATATCAATAACCAACTGTTCTCTGACTAAACAGAGGCCATTCGTAGTCTACATTAAGACATCAGAGAAAAACACAGGAGACAACAATGAGGGTGTTCCTAGAAAATGTCATTATGAAAATATATACTCTGCAGTAATGACTGTAAGTGTAAAAATACCCAACTTAGCTATAAAGCAAGGGAAGTGAGGCTTTTTATCCATTGCTTCCATGCCTCAGACCACAGTGAAGTAAATGGACTACACTTTTGCTCTCTGCTTAATGGGATGGTTCTGCCGAATCTTTGCATTTTATAAACAATTATGTTTATAAACATTACATATATGTGTGTGTGTGTATACATAAATATTGATAAACAGCTTACATTTTTTAAAGCCTGAAAAATATAACTACTAATCTAATAATATTATGAAAATTATTAATAATAACCAAGGCAATTATATAATCAAGTGGGAATACCACCTTCACTTAAGCAGCACAGTTATGTGAAGACAGCTTTAAAAGTCAAGTAAAATCCCTGACAACTTTTTTATGCTAGTGTGATGGTACTTCTGAAGCCTGAGCAAACATGAAACTCTTTACAATTCCAGTGCTAGCAGATTACCGGTGTATTGTCTTCAAACTGTTTGAGTAATGCTTCTACTACCTCTTTGGCACTTCTAACCTTCCCTTCAGTCCACCACTTGATTAACATAGCAGCTCTGAACACCACAATATGGACAAAAAGCAGTTCAGTCTAATTTTAACAGCATTTACTTTGTACTGCAGTGAAAGCACCACTTGTAACATGAAGTTATTTCACAGAAATAAGACCACAGCAAGTATGCATTGCATCAATCTAAGCCATCTTCAGAATCTAGCATGAAAGCTTTATAAATTAATGGTGTATCTGCAAGTATAAAAAAATTTTAATTCCAAGAATTATATTGCCTCATTAATATTTTAACATTCTGTAACTTCTGTATATCAAATACAATATAATGCTAGATGCCCAAGCATGTGAAGTTATTCTTCTGTTATGCAAACAACAACCAGGCGCACAATTAATTTCTCAGCATCCCACTAGTCTTCAGTTTTTATTCTTAATAAATCAAATTTGACAGATCCTTCTTGTGCCACTTGCCTTGTGCAAAACAACAAATGGTTGCAATATCAGTATGTTCTGTGTAAATAATTGAGTCAATTCAAAACGCAAGTATCACTATATGCTGATAGATAATTCTCATGAACAATTACTCTAAAAAACCTAATCAAGAGACACCCTTCCATTTTTAGAGAAGTTTAAAAAAAAAGCACTGGAAACCTGGACGCAGAGCTGGCAGTTTCTACCCAAAGATACTGCTATTACTTACTGCTTAAACTTGTTTTAGTTAAAAATTCAAAGATTTCTCCTAACTGAACTTTGTATATATAAGAAGCATGGCAAGCATCTGAAGCTGGAGATGCAGCATCTGACAGCATCTTTTTCCCTCAATGCCACAGACAGAGTTCCCATTGCATTCTACTGTTGAAATGAAACCAAAGGAAAGAAAGAAGGGGCTTCATCGCATACTGGCTTACATAGCTCTATCATGTTAGTTGTCGTAATTCATTTAATAAGAAGTGTTACAGAATTAGATATGGACCCTTTATAATACTGTTAGCAGGAGTCTAATTTGGGTACACAATCACAGTAATAAAAGCAGTTTTTCACTCTTCTGGCATTTAAAAAGAGGGCAAGTCGAGTAGAATTGTCATGCATGTAACAAAGTTTAAGGACACACAAAGCATATTTTGAAATTTTTAGGTTACCTCTGCTTCTACATCCACATTCTGTTTCAGAAGCAACTTCAAAATGTCGACATGGCCATTCTGGCTCGCAGCTTGCATAGCTGTGTGTCCAGCACATTGCCCATTCACCTGGAATGCCAACACTTGCAGGTGAGTTTCAAGACGCACACACACACTTGTGAGGCTGTTTAGCAGTAGAAAACTTAAAAGCAGCAGCACACATAACACAGAGTCAAATGACCAATTTTAAGATGCCTTCTTAGCATAATAGAGCGCCCAGGTCATCTCTATTTCATTTCTTTATTAGCTAGACTGAAGGAAAGAGGAAGAAATGGATTTATAACAAACATTAAGACATTAATGATACTTAGATTAAAAACGTTCATTTTTGGGTGACTCCTGTAAAGGCAAGATTTTTGAGAACAAGTCTCAGATTTACACCTGTCCTCTCCTTTATGGTACATGTAACTTCCTTGCCAAATTTATGGCAACAACAGGAGAGAGTCTGAACAAAAACCCATGTTTTGTAAAATCTTAAATTAAAAATCAGTGCTCAGAATTGAAGTTCAGACTCTTATCTGTACACATTACTACTGCTGTAGTGAGAAAGACTGTAATTTTACAGACTGTAACTTTTTGTTCCCTAAACAAACTCCTAGAAGTACTAGTCTTTTAGACTTTTCAGTATTAGACAAGTTGCTAAAAGAAATCTGACAGAGAACAGATTAGATGATATACCTTATGAGTTAATAAAACAAAACAAACTCATAACAACAGCAAAAACATCCTGAAAAATCTACCCTCCTTCCTTCTCTCCCCCTCGAAAAAAGAAGAATTTGAAGACCCTTCAGTAATTGTGAGCGTTTGGTTCTCTGCACCAACTCTGGCAGCCAGAGGGTGAAAAGTATCTTAATTAACGGCAGACAAAAGAATACAAAATCTGCCTAGCAAGAAAGTATGTACAGCTCTGTGTTCACACAGCCCACACACATTTCATAAGACAACAAATGGGAGAAGGGACACTGGAACTAGCTGTATTACTTCTAAGAAGACATACTACTGACTGGCAAGGAGTATTCAGAACAGCTGCACTCCTCTAGTACTAGAGGCCCCCCAAAAGAGATACTCCCAAAACAGAACACTCACATCTACATCTGGCCTCTTTAGCAAGTCTTCCACTTTAGCAACATCTCCATTGGCAGCAGCTTTAACCAATTCTTCATTGAGATCTCCAGATTCTTGGGTTTCAAATAATTTTTTCAATAGCTGGGACAATCTCTCTGTAATGGTTAACCAAAGGACAAGATTACAATTCTAATTACACAGGAACAGAAAAAAACCTCAGCTACGTTTGTTTTGTTTCTAAGGCCATGTACATAGTAATACAGAAGCTACCATAAAATAGGAGCTGTAAAATTACTGAGTTTGAAGGAAGAGCTGCACCCTAGTACCCTTTAGACAGTGGAGACTGCCACATTAGACACTTCAGAACAAAGATGGTCCAACCACAAATAGCTTTTCTTCTGCAATATACAAAAGGGTGGGACAAGGTAAAAACATGAATTTATGTATTGCTCTGACAGACTTTCTGACTTCAGGTATAGCCTGTCTTCTCTGATTTGAATCATTATGTTGTGTTACTCTTCTAGATAGTTTTATGGCCACTGTACTTGGTTCTTTATTGAGAAAACTCACTGCACGTATACCTCCCTAGGAAAAAATCTAGAAAACTATGTAGAAAGTTTTCTTGGCATTAAAGCAAATATGTCAAGAGGAAAGAATAACTGGCTATGACTAAAAAAAGGAAAAATTCTAGTTTTAATTGATCTGTGAAACTGCCAACAGAACACAAAACACACTGGACAGTCTTTCTGCTTATTATATGAATGACAGCATGTTCAACAACACTGAAGTGTGATTACATAGATAACCAAAAAATCCCACTGTAATTAGTCACAGGATGTCTGCCTAAATTTTAAGACAGAAATTTTAAAGAAATAAATATCCTGAGTTATAATAAATAACCTCCTGCAACAGATCCCTCGCCTGTGCCTGCTATCTTAAACCACCCATTAAACAAGGAGGCTGCTTGTTACTGCCAGTGACACTCTCTTCATGCCTTAGTCCTTATTTCATTCTGATGTCCCCTCCAACCATTTTCAAGTCCCTAGAGTGGACTCCAAAGACACACCTGCACTGTGACCAAACAGAAGCACCTGATCAATATAACAGCATCTCCATATTGACTGCAAGCTTTTTTCCCCATCTTTCTCACGTGCAACTTCAATTACCTAGACTCCAAGGCTATTATTAACCTTGCATACAAACGATGCATTAGCACCTAATAACAATTTTTTAATTAATGCAATTTCTTGCCATACATATGTTACTGGTTACTCTTCAAACTTACCACCAGATGCATTACTTATAGCAGATCCTGCTGATGCCACCTTCGAGACAGCTGCTGGATTATAGGTCCAAGATGTCCCACAAACCTCTACCTTTAAGTCACTGTCTGAATAGATCTGCTGAACCCGACCAACTTTACCTAAAGTCTGAATTAAAGAAAACATCAAATGCAAATAAAACATTCAGATTTCTAAATATTTTATTTTTAATATTCTATAAATTTTATGAAGTCCATAGTTTAACAGTACAATCACTACTGCCTTTATATAGGTTTCATTAGGTAAACAGATTGCTACACCTGAGCAAGTATTACACTGCGTTTGATGAAACCTTAAAAGAAAATCCCTTTTAGACTCCTGCAGCCTCCAGGTACATTACCAATAATAACTAGAAATACTGTACAAGCTTTACCATTCTATCAATGCAAACACACAGCTACTCACTGGAAGCATTGCCTCAGCCCACTCTCCGTGACCTCTCTGGAGAAGCTTGATTCGCTCCAGGTCGTAACATACTTGGACAAGGTCACCCACTTGGAATTGAGAGGTACCTCCTTCTGCACCTTGAGCAGCATCTCCACTTCGGACGACATTGGCCTTGGTGAGAACAGCTGGATTAAATGTCCACCTAAACAAGGAATCATTTAAAGTAGATATTAAACACACGTAGTGAAATACATGTTTAAAAATTACCTCTTGGGTAAGTTTCTGCTTGTATGCCTACAAACATTCTGCAACTGGATACTATGGATACTATATTTGCTGTTATCCATTTTTTGTCCATAAACTTGCCTGTGGCTCATTAATTCACTAATTGTGGCTCATTAATTAATTTCAAGGATAATCTTCAGAGATACACATTTGTAAAGGCAACTAAGAAATATCCTGCCTAAGGGGAAGCAAGCTCACAGCAATGTAAAAGTCCTGAAAGTAGCTATACAGTTGCTTTATTTTTCTAGGGATAGGAAATAACTGGTTGAAAAGCAGCAGATCCAAGTTGTCTCACAAGGATTGAACTGTCAAGAAACAACATGGGAAGAACACAGCATTTTGGCCCCTCCCCCCAGGTCAAAAGATGCAACATTAAGTTATAACGATACTTTTCAATTAAATGGATGTCCCAGATATACCTCAATTTTCAATCAAATTATCCTACTGGTAGTATCAATTTTACTGATTTAGAGGCTTTTAGCTGTTTAGTCAGGGAAGAGACCACAAGACAGAGCAGCTCCTGTCACTGACTCTGCTGACATGACTGCCAGAAGAAAATCCACTTGCATCCCTTTAGCTGGGAAAACAGCTTTGTTCTCCATTGCTTTGCAATATTAGCAAACAATATCTTGAGGGAAATCCTGAATGAACAATATACTCTTAATTCTTTCTGGACAAACTGAACAGGTCAAACTCCATAGACAACTGAAATGATATTCCATTCACCAGCTACTTTTCAAAGATAAGCAAAGTACTTGAGAGGAAGAGAACAGAAAACTATGTGGCCATATTAGCTAGGTTTGAGTCTTGTTAGCATGGATGCAGCTAAGCAAAATTCAAACCTAAACTGCTTGCAGGGAGTGGTTTTGGCTTCCCCAGAACCTCCTATTCTTGGTCTGTATTACATAAACTAACATTCCTTTGAATAATAAAAGGCTAGATATGGATCATGCCAAGGTGACCCTAGTTTAGACAAGATCCCCCTGAATTTTGTCCTCTTAAACTATTTTCCTGAAAAGCCACAATGAATTGCTATTACCTTGCCTCTTGAAACCACGGGATAGATAGTTTTTAAGTAAAAAGGAAGTTACTGCTTAAAACACTGCATTTTGCAAATAAGATAGTCTAGAACATAATTTCTTATTTTGGACTCAAATTTTCACAAGTTAGAGAACCAGCAAAATTCCTCTTCCCACTAAAGTATCCTCAAAGTTAAGTTCTCATTACACACTTAGAAGGAAATCTTAACAGACACAAAAGGAGAAAGTTTCTGGCACCAAGTAACCACAAGCACTGAAGGCAAGGGAAGTTTGTCAGAAGCAAGGATGAAGGCTATAGAACAAACCTGTTGCCACTTGGATATTGTACTACAATGTCATGGTCCTCATCAATGCCACAAACCGTCCCGGTTGTTGTTAAAGTTTCAAACATGCCATCAGTCCATCCTCCATGACCATGCTGCAAAGACTGCACAATTTCCAAGTCGAGGTCAATGTTTACAAGGTCACCTATTTGCAGCCCACCAGGGTTTCTGTTACCATTTTGCTCACCTGAAAGGGAGTAAGAAAAAGAAAATTTTACATCACTGTACTAATTTTCCAAGCGATTTAAAGAACAGAAGTTAATTTCTGAGACTCACAGAATTGATAAGGTTGGAAAAGACCTTTGAGATTTTCAAGTCCAACCACCAACCAAGCACCACCACCATGTTTACCATTTAACTCTGTTCCAGGTACCCTACCTACATGTTTTCAACACTTCCAGGGATGGCGACTCCACACCAATGTCCCTGCAACCATAGCAGCCAACAGGGAAAAAATCTTTGGAACCTCTGGCAACAGAATTGTGTGTTTCTTGTTGAGATTTCAAGGCAAATGGCAGTGGCACTGGCAAATGCTAAATACTTGTGACAAGTTCCACTATGGGCTCTAACTGGGATCTTAAAAGCTATCATATGGTGTTAGACATCTGGACACATAAAAGCTCTGGTGTCAATAAAACAACAGTGCTTTTGTGCAAGGAGTTAGATTTATTAGATCTCTAAATATTTAAGCCAGTTCTGTAAGAATGAACAGCTATATTTGGCCTTTTAGAAATACAGTACACAGGACACACAACACAATTTATAACTTAATGAACACTAAAAGCTCCCTTGCCATCCCTTTGGCACACTGATACCAAATACAATTTAGAAAAGCATGACAATTTATCATCAGTGGATAGAAATGTTACTATTTACATTTCACTAGTAAGGACAGTCCTTTTGGACGACATTTAAAAAGGAAAGGGAAATCCAGAGTGAGTATAATTAATACAAATCAACATGAATTTACTTCAACTTACCTAACACAGGACAATGGTCTCTGTAGAAAGAGCCTCCTTTTGCATCTTGAACACATTTCAGGTCAGACTATGGAGAGAGATTGAGAAAACTTTAGTCCTCAGTGACCAAGTCTCCAGGGTCAGTGAAACTAGAACTGAAATATTTAATTAAGAAAAGGCTGAAAATTATGTATACAGAAAACATGTCCCATGATGCACACAATCTCAAATACTTTCCAATCTATCAGCCTTGACATTCTCAAGACTTTAGTAACCTTTACAAATATAAGAGGCTATAAAGGATGAGAAATTTTGAGTTCCAAGACAGGAATTAACACAAAGCATCTTTGCATTGCTCTATTAAATTATTTTTCCTTTTCAAAAAGAATTCTGTGAATATAAGCAAGGAAACATGATTTAATGCCTGCCAGTGCTGCCCACTCTTCCCAATGCTTTTTGACAGATCCATGTTTACTTGACAAAAACTTGTCACTCAGATTCTATAAAATGAAAACTTTTCAAGCAAGAATATGAAGAAGGGTATTAGTTCAAAAAAGCCAACAAAATACTACACTGAGCTAAACATGTTCTTTTTAAAGAGGAAAGTTTTAAAGCTCATCCTTCATAAAACTGTTTCATATTAAGAGAAAGAGAAACTTCAAGTGTGGTAACCAACTCCTATTCATAAAGCCAGAGGATTTTCTATAATTCTCCTTTCCTTTAGGTTTTTTCCCTGTGTAATGCTTAATTTCAAACAGCTACCGTCTGCCATTGTTCCTTATGAAACAATTCTCACTAAACAAAAGGCATTTTTGTGTGCAAAATAAGTTGGGAAGGAGATCAGAAACTGCAAAATGTGTCAGAATACTCTATGGCATGGCAGAGAAGGTAGGGGACAGGTGGTGGTAATGATATAATTAACCACAACTAAACAAATACTAATAATTCTTTTACCCCTGCCCAAGATTTATTGACAGACTGTCCTCCTGCAAAAGGATTTAAAACGAAAACTCTGAACTCTTCAAAATCATCAAGGCTCTGATGAGCACAATACCACCCTTGGCAACTGGTAAGCAGAAACAATACAAAATTCAGTCTATGTCCTGATCTATGAAGAATGTACAGTCACTTTGGAAAAATGTGAAGACAGCCAGAGGAAAACAATGAGATTTTAGCTGCTCTTCAAATCCCCTGAGAAACCCGAGCAAGAGCTTGCCCAGCACGGCAGCAGAAGGCCCGCGGCAGGATGCTGCCACCCGGTGGGCAGGTGCTGGGTTTGGCTCGGCCGCGGACAAAGGGCTTGCACGGACCATCCCAGATGGCAAACTCATTCATTCCCGGAACGAGGGAGACTGAATGTGCCCGGGAGCACTGGGTCTCACCCACTGAATACAAGCCCCCTGTGTCAGGCAACAACCAGCTGTCTGTGAAGGAGACAAGGAGGGGTGCACATGCAAGAACTGCTGTCACATTCTTCAGAACACTACGAATAGAGCACAGGAGAATCCAAAAGCTCTCCTCCCTGCCAGGCAAAATCAGGGTGAGAGATTGCTTGTGTTAGAGGAAGTGTTAATGCACTGAGCAGACTGATGGTTAAAACCTAGCAGAAGAAACAAAATGTTCATTAAAAGGCTAATTACTATTTTGCAGCTGACATTACTAGGAAGCCTGTTATGGTAGTCTAAATTTTCTAGAAAACAACCAAACTCAGAAACCTGCACTTGTATTTTACCCTGCCTGCACTGTGCCCTGCACACAGTTTATTTCTGGAGTATAATGATATGCTTGGTTGAAAAACTAAGTGGTAGATTGGTGTCCAACCTCAACTTCACAACTGTCTTCCTTTCTCTTACATGATGTAGTCAATGTTACATTACTAAAGAATAAAACAGGAGCCTGATGTAACTATTGCAGAAAAGCAAGGAACATGTCTTTTTTTTCCTTCTTTCCCAGAAGCCTTCAACAAAATAATGGAGGACCCAAAACACACAAAGATAAGACATTGACAGATATTAAAGTAGTACAAAACAAACTTATATACTGTATATAAGCAGAGTGCCTTTGGGTGTAGCAAACAGCACTACTAAGAAAAGTACTATCAACATGATAAATGCCTGTAAATGCCTTAAAATATAACCAAACCCAAACAAGATTCTTAAGTTTTAAGACAGAAAACTGTACTCAGTTGTATTTGAGTGCCACAAAAGCTGGGTAAGCAACTGCAATTTTCCTTCTAGCACTTGGCTGCTATAGTTCTCAGAAAAGGAAAATAAGCTTTCTCCTGCTCAAGTAATTTAAGTAAAAAATCAGGGATGATGGTAAGCTCCTGGTCACCCTACTCTGAGGACTGCCTGGCAAGGGGCCCCCTTAGTGAACATGGAGCAAAACCAGACATGCTTGGGGCCTGGAAGCACTAGGCTTTGCACTTCAGAGAACCCCACTGGGATTTCTAAAAGTTATGAGTCACCCTGAGACTTCAAAATCAATCAAAATAGCAGATTGTTTGGAGATGAGATGTGCAAGTGTAAAAGGGAAAGTACCAAAACAAGAGATGTTAGAATACAACTTTTAGATTCACAGTGAAAAGAAAAAGTTACAACCGTGAGGCTGGGTGTAATGTAAATATATGGTGGAGATGAACAAATCAACTTTTCTACAATAACTTGATGGAGAAATCGTTTGATAAACCCCAAGTAGGATTCTTTCAGGAGACAGAAAAATAAGCTATAGATCTTGTAGAATTTGTGTACAATTAGTGATAGAAAGCCCAGTTAAGCAGGCAATCAATGAGAACTCAAGGAAAAGCATGGGAATCAGACATTGCACAGCACAACTTGCAGGTCAGTAATAGCTGATGCACGTGAGCAATGGGTAATAATGGTCTTTGCCTACAATGGAGAACTTTGGTCTTCTAGCACACTTTAACTTCCTAAAATTCTGCATTCCAGCAGTATGTGATTATATTACATAGAGATCACGACTTGCCCAGTCAAATGGGAAATACATGTAACACTTGTACAAAACACATGTAATGGGAAAAAATGTAACACTTTGACATACCATCCAATTATATCAATGGAAATAAACAGCAGCAATTTCATCTTCATAAAACTTCAGAGAATGAGAAAATGTAGAGCAAGGTCAGCAGTCAGATGGTGTAAAAGCGCCATTATCCCTGACTTTGAGGAAGAAAACCAAGCTGAAGGAGCAACTGACTACAGAAATAACTATTAAGTTATTCCAATCAATATGGAATGCCATCCATCAAAACCAGGGAGGGAGGGTCTACGGATTTGATAAGAAAACTAGCTGTGCTGCTGAAAAAAAGAGGAATGTTTGATCCAGATGCACTGATACAGCATCTAACATCAGCAGCAAATATCAGGGAAGAAATTAATACTGATCTTACAGATACACCAGCAGGAATAGTGCCACAGCTGCAGTTGTTCAAGGTAGCAATGAACACACAGAGTAAAGGTTACTTTAAGTCTTCAAACTCACAACAACATTTTGGCAAGGAAATCAGCCCTTCGGAGGCAAATGGAAAAAGTTCAGTGCATGCTGCTTTGTCACCAGATGAAGGCAACAAGAGACTGGATAAATCCGTACATTTTAGCTAAAGGTTTATAAGAAATGCCGTGTTTCAAATTTCATGAACTCAAATCCTTCTCAGTTTCAAGAAGCTGGGAAAAATGAAGCAATAAATTGAGAAAGTAGAAGATGGTAGAGAAAGTAACTGAAATGACAAAGAGGTGTGAGGGACAGAAACAATAATAACAGTTTCTTACAGAGGAAACCAGACCTCAGGCAAATCCTGAGTGAATGGTTTGTAACCTTACTATTTATTATAGGCACTTATAAAAGCTTTGCATGTGTAACTTTTTTTTTTAAAGGAACTATTTTTTTTTAAAGATGAAAATACAGTCTTCCTTGTCAGTTAATACTATAAATAAAATTGGAAAATTATCAGTAAATACATTTCTGCTTAATGGAAATATTTTTCTTCGCAACACAGAAAGTTGAAAAACTTGACTTGGTTGAGACTACAGGAGAAATATGACTACATCAAAAAAGAAGCAAAACAAAATCTGCTGACAAATGCAAATAAATGCACAAGACAAATGACCAGAGAACTGAAGATTTGACTGGCATTACAGATCTGACAGTTTTAACCATAGTGGAAGGCAAATATTTTGTAACACTCACATAAAATGCCTAGTATATCAAGACATTTACCTTGCTTTTATTTAAAAAAAGAAAGTGGTAACAAGAAATTCTTAAAATCCTCTAGAGCAATTTCAAAGAATAACTTAATGGGTAATCCAACTAAAATTTGATGAACAGACATTAATTATCAACCACCTAGAGGCAGGCAATCTCAACTTCCCTTATTCACTCACTATTTGGAATTTGTGGAAAAAAGTACACCAACACAGATGGCTTACAGATCACTGTGACAATGATGGATGATAACTACAGATACTTCTTTCAGAGGCTACACAGATGAAAGCACCATCCTCCATAACGAGAAACTAGGAGAGGCTAATTGCAGCAAAAAAAGGCAAGTGGTACAGAGAAAAGAAATTCTGAAAGAAATAGATTCCTAAATAATGAAAGTGATTTAGGACACTCCTGTGGATGGAACTATTTTCCACTGAAAACCAAGGGAAGTCACCAGCTTTACATCCTCAGCTCATGTGATACGAAGAAATAACATCCAGACACAAGCCCCAAAAGCAAAATCACAATCTTCCCATTAACTTTTTAATTCCATGAGACCTCTCTTTACTGCAAAAGGATCTGTTCACATATTTCTAAAGCAGGTTATGTGGTTAACAGCTCAGTTTGGCTCAGGACTCTGAATACATAAAGGTAAGAAATGTGAGTAGTGTAACAAACCATGTAAGCCAGCATTAATTCATTCTTCTAAGGATGTAGCAAACATTTTATCTGACCTAATAGCATCATAAACACAGATTTCAATTCAGGAACTTATGGCCTGTGGCAACAGAAGCTCCCAGATTTAAATGTCAGACTTCACAAAAAAAAAAGGGCAAGATGCACTTCTCAGCCACTTCATATGTAAACACAGCAAACACAAATAAAACCTTCAAGTATCTGACCAGAAATAAATGCATGTTTTCAGCCAGCACCTGCTGCCCCACCAGCCAAACTTCATCTCTCCAAAGCTGGCAGGCCAGATAGGCTGCATCTGGTCCTCAAAATTAATCTATCAGCTATCAAACAAGAACACTGGCTTACAATAATGAGCTGTGTTTCTTTAATCAGCTCCATTAGCATGAGTCAAGTGTTATCCATTTGCAAGTCAGGGTCTCTTCCCAGCTGTATTTACATGGCTACACACTCTTGAGTATTGTTGATACCACATTCCCCAGACCTTTTAAACCAATTTCCAAGTACCAAAACAAGTTTGCCCCAACTTTACGTGAACTTTCTGACAGTCTCAGCTTTACATTAGAGCCCACAAATAGTAGTAAACAATACTAATGAATTGTACACTTAACAAATTACTAATCAGTTATAAAATTAAGCATTACATTCAAATGACTCTCACAGATATCCAAGAATCCATTCTGTCTGAAGTGAAAATTGCATTTGATGAAAACACCAAAAATAAAATTAGTGTAGGAATAGATTACAATCAGGTAAGCACTACTTACACACCCTCCAATTATCCTGTCTGTACATCCACACGTACATATTTTTTTCTCTATTATCCTAAATACAACATCTATATACATAGTCTCACACACAGTTTAACAGGCTTTTTTTCCTTATTGACCAAATATTTCTACTTCTACAAAACTTGTGTGAAGGGTCACCATCACCCCTCCAAATTCACAGTTGCAGTACTTAATGGAGTTTTCTAGAAATATTTAACACTCTCAGAGGTGGCAAAAGTTTGGAAACAGAATGTAGTAGATTTTAAAATAATAATTTTTTTTATTAAGGGAATAACTATTTCAAAGCAGAACGTAACTTATCTCAAATGTACTTTTTTCATGAGACCAGACTATGTAGTCCAAAAATTTTAACATAGCAACTGAAGTCATAACAACCACAACAACAAAAAAATCAGTTGATCTGTATGTCATTCTGTCTAGATTTTGTAACTGTTACTTTTCCATGTATCACTAGAGGGAAGACACTGAACATTGATTTAATGTTATACTGCAAAATACAACATACATTCATTTTTGCCAGTATATAAAGAATTTTCTTTCCAACTAGGGGACACCATGAAGCACATAATTTAATACTGACTCGTATTTTACCCCTAGGATCCTAATGCATCAAAAAAGCTGAACTGCACTAAATTAGTTTACTCTTTTTAAATATAACACAAAAATATATATTTACCACAAAAGTGGTATTTATTTTCATTTTAAGTATAAAAAAAACTTTAAGTGAGGCTATAAGGTCAAATAATTTACATTCAAAAAAGTAACTGGTCATTGTTTAACATTTTATCACTGTTACACATCTGACAAGATGACACTTCAATGTTAAATTAACATGTTTTTCCTCTGCACAATCAAACAAAAATTATGCAGAGAAAATGCTAATTAAGATGTTTTAAGCAGCTGATAATCAAAGTAACCTTTCCTTGACCCACATTAGGATAAGAAAACCCAGCAACAGAAGGCACTTAGGCTAGAGTCTGACCCATTTTCTCTCTAAAGCTGAAGAAGTTGCTGGAGAAGCTTCAAAAGGAAACAGAAAAATTTAGCGCTAAAGCAAATTAAGGTCGTAATTTAATTCAACACCTTTCCATTTGCAAAAATAAAATTGCTCTCAATAGCATTCCAAGTGTTGACAGTAATTTAAAAACTGCAAATCTTGCAGTAATCACACCAAAATTTGAAGTCAACTGAAGAGTTCAGGAGTTGAAGAACAGGGTTTTTCAAAAAGTTTATAACTACGCTTGCCATTCTTTTCTGAATTTAAACACAACAGTAGCACAGAAAGATAAATGTGTGTGATGCAAACATTTACTGTGGCAGAAAGCAGCTCTTAACTTGTAGTTATCCACATTTAATAAATTCCCAGATCAGACTTTCTTACTAATACATATGCATGACCCTTACAGCTGGATTCACAATGGCCTGACTACCAGCATGCAAACGACAAAGCCAAAGCATATTACAAAAGCAGGACCATAAAGCACAAGTTATTCCTTCTGCCCTTCCCCCAATCATGCATTTTACCCTTTGTATTCTTTTATACTTACCATGCCCTCAAAGCCAACTCTGTAAAGGTTTTTAGCACCATTGTCCCAAAGAACATATGCTGCGCTATGAGGACTCGATGCACTCCAATCTTGGATTTCAGTTACCTATTCAGTTGTGAAAATAAGAAAATGGTTTCTAGAGCAAAGACTCAGAAGCATAATTTGAACTTAAAAATTTACTCATCTCTTCAAAATAATTAATGATATTGTAGTTTTACTAAACCTGACTAGATTTGTTCTGAAGCTGTTTTCTGCTTGCTTCAAGTGTTCCCTAGGTGTGTTAAGACAGCAGTCTGAATACATGCTTTGTAGGCCTATTTTTCTTCTGTATGTTTGGAGGTTACCTAACTGCACAAGCAGAGAACGAAATCTGAACTGCTCTGACATGTTCTTACCAGAAGCAGCATTTAAATACAAAAAACAGGATGAAAACTACTCTAACTGTTTCAGTTTGTCCGGTTTAACTTGCATTAGCCTGGTGGCTGCGCACTATGCTAAGGGACAAAGTTTTATTTCCAGAGCCAATACGTTTAACAACAGCATAAAAGGAGAGTGTAAGTGTCTTTCCTTGACATTTCTGAAATCAGGAGGCCATGCACCAAATTCTGAAAACACTCCATTATTTAAAAAAAGGAAAAAAAAAAATCAGTTTCCAGAATTTGCTTTCACTCTTATTTATATTTCTTTAAACAGTGTTTCTGCTATCTATGACGTACCTTTCCTCATTTAAAAACATTTATATGCATTTTTATATATTTTCAGATGTATAGGCAAACAATCCCCCTAATACAAATTTAGTACACAAAGCAGACCGTGGAGGATAACACTCTTATTTTGCAAAGTTTCAGAGATTTCAATGTATCTTGACATGGGAAGGAGTAAATAACGGACATGGGAAAAGCCGCATTTAAATATCCTGGCTTTAAGAGATTTAAACTTACTATTTCCTTTCAGTAAAATTTAAAATTAAATCCACTAATGTCCTAAGGCTTCCATAAATGTCTAGGATATAAAATAAGCTAAACAAGAATATAAAATAGGCTAAATATCATATTCAGGACCTTTTCACTCTCCTTTAAATGCTGTTTAGGCATATCAAAAATAAATTCAACAAAAAACACCAGGTCACCAAGATATAAGGGAATCCAATTCTCAAATTGGTGGTAAAGTCATAGTATATTTTACACTGCCTGTTGTATGTTCATACTTATAACAAACCCTCATTAGTTCTCATGGTAAATGGAAGTTGTAAAATACAAACGTTATGATTAGTAAATTATCATTCCATACATTTTTCAATAAATACAAATATTTTTACTATAGCACTGCATCAAAAGCACTCCTATATTGTCCTAAGCCAGTAACGTAATAGCCATGCCCAAAACTTGCAAAGCTTTTTCATTTTAAACTGGAGAAGTCCCTATAATCATTATATGAAAAACAAAACCCTAGGGTGCCAGCACTGAAAACCAAGAGCAAGAGATACACAAATGTGCTGGCCCACAAGTAGTAAAACTACACAATGCAGTGATGACTAGAAAGGGCTACTCTTGATAGTTCTGTTTTTATACCAGCTCTCTTGTAATGCTGAAATATGCTCAAGATCTCATTGTTGCTACAAATTAATCTTAAACAGACAACCATGACAAAAAAATAATTTAAAAAATTCCGAGCTGATATTGTAAAAAATGCAAATTAAAATGTAAAAGAACTGGCAATGGTATTCACACCCTCCTCTTTCTAAATGCTTAAGTATTACAAAACAAGATTAAAAAATGCCCAGCTAATTAAAATAGTAGCTTTCATGATTGTATTTTTGCTCTACAATTAAAAAGGCCACTGAGGTCATTACATGAGCAAAAAAAGGTGCAGCTTGTTATTTAAACCAGTTTTATTTTTACCTTTCCTCTACGCCCATTGCCACCATCTTGATCTTCCCATTGCCAGTCAACTCCTCGCACCACTCTGGCACCTGCAAAGATTCCTCTTGCTGTAATTTTCTTTGATTTACGACGAGACTCCAACAATACCCTGAAGTTATTAAAAGAAGAACCCACAAATGTCAACATAATAAAGGAAGTCCAAAACAAATCTTTGGGGATGGGAAGGAGAGCATCTTAAAACAAAAATAACCCACAACTGCAATTTCAGTGCATGAATCACACAAGCAGGACACAAGACAAAAAGCCACGATCTTCCAAAATCTGATTTATTGAATGTTTATATTTAGTTTTTTAAATTCTAACAATTTTTCTCCAGACTTCCTACTACCAGCATTCATCTTGTAAATGCTTGCATATAGATCTGTAGTTACATTATTAAAATGATTAAAATACATGCAGAGCCATATAAACACATTTCTGTTTCTCTTAGATGCACCCTAAGCCAATACTTCTGTCCCAAAAATGCCCTGTCACTTTTATTCAGAATTACGCTATTCTGAAAAGAAGAGGGAAAAGAGCTTCTCTTTTCCCTCTTCCCTCAGTTTTTCTAATGGCTTTTTAAAGCATCTCTTGGCAAATTTAAGTCAATATAGTAGCATCCATTTTTTTCAGTCATATTATGTGTTTTTTTTAAAGCAAACCTCTTATTTTCCTTCTGACTTCAACAGGACTGAAGTAGATAAGCCTACACAGAACAGTTCACGATTATTTAAATAAAAATAATAGAAACAATCATCAGAAAAGCCACCAATTTTCATGCAACAAGGCTTCTTACTTCATGCCTGGAGCACGTTGCCAGACAAAAGAATTTTTCAGCTGACATGTGGAATGTTTCCTGACCACTTGAGGAAATTTCTCAGCCTCCTGCTAACTTTTAACCTCCAGCAGATGGCATACAAGGAAAATGTTCAACCGTTACATTCAATGCAAAGAGCACATGAAAATATTGGCCCTTTTTTATTTTCTAAGAAAAATAAAAGTCATCAAAAACACAAAGTAATCCTGTTTGGAGAAGCTTCTTAAAAAGTTCTCAACACCTACAAAACTGAGACAAAAATCTACATACATTACTTCATTATGCCACCCTCACAATATCCCAAACCTGAAAATAAAATACTAAGAGCATATGCTTCCCTTCATCAAAACATTCTTAAATGTCTCTTGCCATTTCTCCTGTGAGACATCCCTCAAATTCAACAGCACCGTTTTGCCCTGTTCTCCTCCCTAAAAAGTTAACTTCCATCATTTTTTCTCAGCTAAGCTTCATCCAATAGAAACTGCTCCTTGGCAGAAGAAGCTGCCTTCTAGATAAGAGCTCAGTGAGAGTAAACAAAGAAAGGAAGAAAGTGACAAGATACAAAAAAAATTTCCAGCAACATTTTACAGAGTGTGCAATCTATCTTCAAAACTAAAGCTTGTGCTGTATTCACCATACAACCAACCTCTTAAAACTATAAAGGAAACCTCAGCTTAAGAAAGAAAAAAAGTCTGGCAAGCATTCACAAAAGCAACAAGACTTCAAAAAAATAAATAAATAGAAAACATATGTATTTTGTTACCTATTGTCCTTTAACTACATTAAACCAGCATTTCTAAGTCCAACTTCTAAGTCTTGCTCTGCATTCAATATTCCAGTGGAGAATAAGTTTATGATACCTGTTTGGTACCTAAAGCTACTGGTGTGAGCCTCCTCACAGTTTGATTAAGCCACTGACTTGGGCATCTGAGCCACAGTTAAAACTTTTAACAATTTAACAACACTTGAGAATGTAAACAAAGAGCCCATAAGACACAATTTGAAACCTCGGGTTGTGTGCTCCAGCCACTTCCCTTAACTGTAAAAGAACTGATTAAAGCTCACCACTAATTTACAGCATACTTGTAAATCTAACTTCTCCAAGAAGAAGATAAAAATGTTGTCCTACATGTGTCATATTCAAATGAGTACCATATAAAAAAAAAAAATTTTGATGATTTAATGAAAGAACATTTAGGAAATATGACAGAGGTGACACCACAGAGTGAAGCCTTTACGCAGTGTTTTTCCATAGCTCTCCAAGTATTTAGCAGCAGGCAAATATCACTGTTCTCATTTAACTGGTAGATAAATCATGACAGAGAGGGGCTTTGGACTGAGACAAGTTATTTAAAGTCAAGAACACCTATACAAGAACACACTAAATAGAATTTTGTTCAGAGCTCTCCACTGAGAGATGATAATAGATGCTTAAGAACATGAAAGGCAAGGATAGAACAACCCTTCATAGCATCTTTACTCTGCTTCCTCTAGTGAGCAGTTTAAGCAGTTCAAGTCCAAGTTTTTATTCCCAGATCATTCTGTTTTCCATAACCTTCAAGGAGGGTCTTTTCCCTCAGGCTGTCCACACCATTATTGAACCTTCACATTCAGAATTCACTGACAAATCTTTTTGTGATTACACATAATATAAAGGCAATTGCCTTTGTTTTAAAGCTGCTATATGAGAACACAAAAACTCAGAAGGCCTCAAGGAGATTAAGCAAAACTGAATCATCATATCCCAACTTTCTTTGGTATTCTAGTCTTCCTTAAACTTCCATGTTTTCCAAGATCCAAAGACTTATCCTAGCTGAAACAGAATCTAACATCAAGCCACTGTCTCACCTAATCCAAATTTCAGTAACCAAAGGTTCAGTTTCAAAGTTAACCACAAATATCTGTTTCCACTTGATCTCATGAGGAAAAAGTTAGGTTTACCTTTCACTTCCTGGTGTGGTAATTCTGTAAAAACGATGCCTCAAGTGATGCTTGTCCCCGTGATAGCAAACTGTGCACAAGTCATAATTTGTGCATTCAGCACATTTCCATCGGATGCCAATGATAGGCTGCTGTCGACAAGTATCACACATAGTCCCATCATGCTTGATACCTGTGGAAGGAAAACAAAAAGAAAAAAAAAACTAAAAACTTTGCTGCATCACTACACAGATTTGTGTTGCACACCATTATAATTTGAAACCATATACTAGAAAGTTAACAATAAAGAAAGGCTGCTGCTTAACCCTGTCAGCCTGTATCACTGAGGGGAAAAGACAGTGGACTGTGCCCTGTATCTCCAGTTGTCAGTCTGTTCCTGAAATATTCTATCTTCCCTCAGGTTGAAAAGCTGAGAAGGCTATGTCTGCTTCCTTCCATCTATACAAAGGAGAGAAAGAAAATGAGAAGTCTTTTAACCACAAGTTAAAGAGTCAGGAATGCGCTTAGCAAAATACACAGGGCAATCTAGAATTTTATCTCTGGAGTACAGCTATCAACACACATTATATCACAAAGGCTACTGTGCTCAACTGTGTGTGGCAGACTGAAAATTAGTGGTTTGACTTACACATTTTGTACATTGGAAAATGTAAGTGCTTGTCTCTATTTTTTTTTATACAGGAAAAAAATTAAGCTCTCTTGGATAGATGCCATTAGCTTCATGAAAATCTGTTACCATTTTTGAAGCACTTTACTGTTATTCTGGTTTTGTTTTTAAAAAGAATGTGCCAGAGACAGACCAGATGTAACCCACCATCAAGGGCTCTGCCAAACCTTCCACAAAAACTGATCCCAAGACTTCAGTCTTACAGCTCTGCCGAGCTACAGCAAAGTGAAAATGATCCGTCACAGAGTTTCCATCCACCCATTCTGAATACTGTGAACAGCCACAAATTTATTTAAAAAAAATCAAATTCTGCTGCTGTTTGGAAAACATTGAGCAATAGAAGAGAGGAGCTCCAGCATTCACTCTGTAGCACTAGACAGAAAGGAGTACTAAGAACCTAAAGTAACACAGAATTTTCCCAGTCACTCCCCCTTAAAAAAAAACCAGATCAATTTGAAATTAAATGAGGAAAAAGAACTAATATTTCCCCCCCTAGCAGGGATGCTTTCAAAAATGACTGCCAAATTCACTATAAAGCTATTAGTCACTTACACCCAACAGCTGAGCCATCTGTAGCAAAGAAAAATCAACAGTTGGAAAGACAAAACTGAAGGAAATGCCTTCTTGTTTGATCATTTCACAGAAACACATAATAGCTGAGGTTGGAAGTAACTTTGGAAATTGTCTCTTCCAACAACCACTGCTCAAAGTAAGGTAAACTAGAGCTGGCTGCCCAGGACCATATCCAGTCAAGGTTTTGAGCAGCACCAAGAACAGACTCCACAACACAGCATACCTCAGTGTTCAATCATCCATAGAAAAAAAATATTTCCTATGTTTCAGTGGAAATTTCTGTATTTCAATTTGTGCCCATTGTCTCTTGTCCTGTCACCTGACACCACTGAAAAGGGCCTGGCTCCATCCTCTTTACAATATTCATCAGGTATTTATATACACTCTTAAGATCTCCTTGAGCCTTCTATTCTCCAGACAAAGCACCACCAGATCCCTCCTTCTCTTCCTGTACCAGATGCCCTTAAGATTCTTAGCAACACATTTGCAGCCCTTCACTTGACTCTCAGTATGACCAGTCCCTCTTGCTCTAGGGATTGTATTGAAGCATTTTACTATTCTTCTGGTTTCAAAGCCAAAGTCTTCAAGAGTGGATGCATTAAAAGCACCGAGGTATCTTGTCAGTGTTTTTGTCACCTTGTTTAAAAAGTCTAACTAGTTATGGTGCTTGGGGTTGAGAGGTAGTATTTGTTTCGGGTTTATTTCTAACTGATTGCTAAATTGGTATTTCACGTAGGAACAGAAGTTACACATTTTTTGATTATATTATTTTTTGCCTGTATATTATTTAATGCCTGTTGAACTTCTGGGCAGGCATTTGGCCAAGAGATACATTTATTCTGGATGTGAAAGGAGCAAGGAATTGGGTGCTGTAGGATTCTTCCACTTGACCAAACAGCAGAAAAAACAGCAAAGAGAGGTATAATCAGGAATCATATGATACAGAATACAATACAGACACAGGTCATCTCACTATAAACTTAAATAAAAACTAAACACTTCTTGACAGTGACGCAAAAGCAGCTATGCAAAACTCAGCAAAATTTCTTTAGGAAAGGTCAAGAAAAAAATTGTGCAAAGATATTTGACTCGAGTCGTTTTACTGACCACAGTGTCTGGGACTTAAAAAAAGAACAGTGCATGTCTGTACTTGAAGTGTGTGATCTAAAGGGACATTTCTGTATCTCACAGATCCCTAAACACCATCCTGATAGATATGGCCTTTCTTCATCCATTCCCCAACACATGATTCCAGCAGCAACACTCACTTCAGTGCATGCCTCACCTGACCATGCTGCTCCACTCTTTCCACTATGCAAGCAAAAGATTTTTGCAGAGCTGAGATGCAAACTGCATCAAGAAACATACCGGGCTGGAAAACAGCCAGGAGGAAAAATATTCAGCTGAACTGGTTTCCCAATCCCATTCTTTGAAGCGCTGCACAACACTACTGCCATGAGTAACAAAGAATTGCAGGGCAGGAGCAGGCAAGTAATCCTATTACAGAATGTCTAACCACTGCAGCAGAGATCTGGAGGAAGAAGCAGATTTGTATGCTTCTGATGACAGTGGACTAACAGACCTTGAACTTCATCTGCTTAAAAAAAGGGTAAAACAAGGTGCTACTACTGATTACATAATGTGATACTGAACTCTTATTCATGGTCATAATATAAACAAAATTATTTAGATCAGTAATATGTGTTAAAGAAGATTGAAAGAATTTCAGTTCAACTAGATATTATAGGTACACAAGGGTGGTAGGTTGACCTTGCCTGGCTGTAAGGTGTCCACCCAACCAGTCTCTCACTCCCCCTCCTCAAGAGGACAAAGAGTGAAAACAAAATGAAACAGCTTAGGTCAAGCTAACAGTGAAGTTATTTACTAATCACCATCAGAGGCAGAAGAGATTTGACTTGGGTAAAATTTATAGCTAATTAAAAAAAAAGAGGATGGTGAGGAAAACAAGAACTAAAACACTTTCTCCCTATTCTTCACTATCTCTGCAGAGACAAATGCATTCCTTCATTCCAAACTCCTCTATCTCCCTGCTCCTTCCCAGGGTAGATTAAAATCACATAATCTTTTTGGTTGGAAAAGGCCCTGAAGACCACTGAGTCCAACCATTAACCTAACACCACCAAGATCACCACTAAACCACATCCCTAAGCACCATGCCTCCATGTCTTCTAAATACTTGCATGGATGGTTATTCAACCACTCCTCTGGGCAGCCTGTTCCAGTGCTTGACAACCCTTTTGGTGCAGATGGGGAACACAGGGCCAGTCCATAACAGCTCCTCACACTTCTCCCCTGCCCCATCCCAGGTCCTCTCCACAAGCTCTATCCCTTCAGGAAAACACTCTTTGAGCATGGGCTCCCCCATGTGCTGCAGTGAGGATCCCTGCCCCACTGTGGCCCTTCATGGGTGGCACGAGGACAATCTGCATCACCGGGGTCTCCATCTGCTGGTCAACCATCCACACACCAAAACTCAACACTGAGGAGCTGACGGTGGCACTGCAGATACTCAGGGGGAGGAAAGGAGACATGTCCAGTGTTTCAGACTAGCTTGGTTCTACCCCACTGGACTGAAAGCTCATCAGCATCGAGATCATGTATTTCAATTTACTTTTACCAAAAAGCAAAGCAGTTTATGTGCTCCCAAACCATCTATGATGTAAATCAAAGCACAGTACATAAGAACAACCAGGAAACTGCATCAAGTGTAGGCTCTGAAGCCAAACCAAAATCCTGACCCAAAGCAAAATCTGTCACATAAACTCTTCCCCTCTTCAAAAGGAAGGCTGTTTAAGAAAGCTTGAGAAACACAAATGTTACAAAGTTTATATTCGGAAAGCAAGCCTTCATTAAACTACTGGAATAAATTAAAGTGCCATAAAAACTTCAAAATTCTAACAGCAGCCTACAGCTGACCAGCTGTGCACCAAAAGAGCACTTTAGCTCTCTAAACTGAGATAATGAAAAAAATTAAACTTGTAAATATTCTTCAAAATTTCCTAGAACAAAATTTCCTCTTCAAAATTTCCTAGAACAAGGCTATTTCAAAATGAAACAGGTTTTGTGTCATACACACTTTAAAAACCAAAACAAACCAGCTAATGAGAAGCGTACTTCCACCATGCCTAGTTACTTTTAAATAGCTGCCATTTCCTTATGTCCCTTCACCTTTAGTACACCATAAAATCTAATATTCCTCATGTCCACCTGTCATTAATGTTTTTAACTATTTGAATTTCATATTAGTTTTCCACCTTAATGCCATGCTTATCTTCACTTTTCTCATCTCTTCCCAAATTCTCCCTGGATTACTAGCCCACCATTCCTCTGTCACCACTCATTTATGCATCAATTTTACAGCCCTTCAAAAGTTTTTGAAACCCATGCTCACTGTTACAGCTGTGAAAGGAAATAAAAGCGGTGTTGCTCAAATTGCTATTTGAATTTGTTACAAATAGCTCTTTTGTACTGAAGATAATTAGATGGCAATATACAGCTGTCCAATAAAAGGATTTTAACAGTAAAATCAGATGTACAAGGGGTATCCACATCGCCCACTGTTAAACACAGAAGATGCCAATAGTGATTTCACTTCTCAGAACAAACAAAATCTGGTTTCCAATGGAGTCATTACTCTCTACAGAACTGTAATGAACAAAAATCCCTCCATACCATAATGACAACACTACCATCAGGTAAGGGATACCATAAACAACTAAAAAAATTGATTTGTATACACCACAATTTAAAAAGCAGCAACAATGTTTTGTTCTTTTATTCCTTCACCCCAGACCATTTTTACGCTAGGGCCAGACAGGTAAATTGAAAACAAAAAATTCTTAGAGATAACAAGTTAGATTCTGACAACTGCATGAAAACCCCAGTGAGTGTTCCCACAAACATCACTCATCTACTAAATACACCATCTGGAAGTAGCCAGCTGACCAATTATTATTACAGATACAAAATGCCAGACTTGCTAAAGCATGTGTCCTATCTGGTAAGGGAATCACAAGATACACAGGAAGGGAGAGGATTATCGTGCAGGAGACATGGGGGAAGGGCAGAGAGAACAAAGAACACATTTATTTAAAAAAACAGGCTTCCCAGTACCACTACTCAGGAAGCTATTATTTTTTTTTAATTTGTGAGGGCTCCTGTAAGTATGTACAAGTAGCCACTAAAAAAATCTTGACTAAGACAACTTGCCATAAATTACAGTTGATGTTCTAAAAGCAAGAACAAATAAACAAATACTCAGGATAAATCATAGGTGCTCTGTCTTTTAGAAAGTTTTAACATGTCTGACTTCATGATTGATTATGCCACTTTTCAGGTACAAAAACCTATTAATACAAGTACAGAAAGCCACTCATCTTCCACAGGTAGCACCTAGATTTTCAGTATTACCAGAATACAGCACATTATGCTTTCCACACTGCACTGATGCACACTCCAGCTGGGGGATAATTCTGTATCAAGATTTCCATTTCCTGACCCCAGCCCCTCTGCCACCTCCCCTTATTCAAACACAATTTGGTAAATACTTTCAGCAGGAAAGTAATATTGTTACTTTGAACCAACTGTATAAAAAAAGGAAATGAATGACAAATGAATTCTGGTCTAAGCTCTATAGAAAGCAAATATTCAGAAAGAGAATAAAAAGTTTCTCAATTGCTCATGGCTATTATGTGAACATAGCCAGAAGTGCTCTCTACAAACATGCTACTTGTCTGGCCTTTAGCTCAGGTAAAAGGCTGCCTTCCTTTCTAAATAAAAAGCCTGGATTTATAGCTTTCTCGCTTCTCTTCAGCAAGTCAGAAAGCTACTCCTGTTTCTTTTCCACAACACCACGAAAAAAGGGGGACATTCAAGACTCGTAGATCCTGGCAAAAGGCTACTTCACAGAAAGAAAAAACAGGACTTATCTGCAAGTAATTGAACAAGCACACTGCACTACTGAGGTATCACATCTGACCACTTTCTCTATTGAGGAGCCAGTTACGGAGGACCTACCTGAAGTTTTCTTCTATGTGAAATTTTGATTCTTTTCAAATCCTTGATCCTTTCAATCCTTTACCAATCCCTCTCAAGTGCTCTGTCTCATTCAAAGCAATGTGGGGCAATGTGAATACGACCACACCAAAGGGCAGCTAATACAGCAAGCCTGGTAGACATAACCAAAACAACCCCGAACTTCCTATCTCAAGTCCCTCATGACCCAGATGACTACATTTGGAGCAAAGAGTTTTTAAGGCATTCTTCATGTAAATGAGTTTTTATTTTAAGAAGACCATCCTAGTATCTTAGCACTAAGGCTACTAAAGTTTTCCAAGATGTTAACATAGTGTCACAATGCTGGTAATAGCCTACAAACACTGAAAGATAGGAACAGTATATTTTTCAATTATTTTTTAATTATGAAGCATAGTTCTGGCATACATATATATATGCGCACATATATGAATCAAACTCAACTTGTCTTTTTTTTTTTAAATAGAATGACCTTCAAACATTACTTTTATAACAGTCTAAGTTCCTGATAAACCACTACTGTTCCTGGCTGCACAGGTCTCAAACTCAAAGCAGCAACTCTGGCTGCAAGCACCACTTCTAAGAACTTATAATCAAGACTGGTTTTGAGTACATAATAGAAAAAACTCCCAGCAATAACCAGTTTTTATTTTTACTATTGTACTTTTATATTTATTTTCCCTTTAAACTTACAATCGCATTGTGACTGTAAATTCATGAACCAGAGAATTTTTTTTCATTTTAAACTGTTAAGAGCCATGACACACTCTCCACCAAGTATCATCAAACAAAAAGCCACCCCATGCTTTATAACATTTCCTTACTCAACATCATCATTAATACTACCACAAGAAATTCCTGTCACCTAATCCCACTTACTTCAATGTCCCTAGAGAAGTATCAAACTATCATCCAAAGCGAGAGTCCATTACTCTAAACAATGGACAGTCACCACCACGGAGATAAAACAAATCATTACCAAAAGGTGAAGAAGGCAAGTGACTTAGACAAGACTACAAAGTGAATCAGCAGTAAACCCAGGATTACAGTCCAAACTGACAGCACCTTAACTCTATTAACTTTGCCCTTTTGTTACAACTACTTTACAGAATTCTACTCTTCCTATTTCCAGGGAATAAAGACCTCAAAAGTAACTCCCTCTAGCAAAAAGCAACCCTGGGTACTTCCACACAACAGTTCCATGAGGATGATGTCACCAGAATCCTCAGGAAGAGAAATACCATTTTGCTAAGCCTGACAACAGCAATGCCTGTGACACAATATACACAGTTTTATCTGAAACAGAAGTTAAAATTCTAACACAAAATAAAAACAGAAAAGAAAATCAGAAGGAATAAAGCAAAAAACAGAAATAAAAACATGACAGTTTTAAAACTGAGTATTAAGTCTAGGCTTCCAGATACAGTTAAGAGGACACCATCTGCTTGAAAATATGTCAGGCAGGGCTAGAACAATGAGCATTCGAGGCTTATATGCAACATTTATGCATATGCTTCAGTTCTAAGCAGAAGCAGTCCCACTGGTTTCTACAGGACATCAAACACAGGTAAAAGTTTCTAAGCATAAATATCTGCAAGACAAGGAAGGACAACTTGAAAGACTCCTCTTTCTTGTTTTAAAGTCCACCACAAAAGGATTTTCAAAAAAACCACCATCATCATGCCAGCAGACAGGAAGGTACCCAGTCACTGAAAAATTAAATCCATCTCAAAGGGTAACCATGCAATATTTGGGCTTCTTTCCTTAGCAAATTTCCTTAGAATGGATTCCATGATCCTGTCTCCTCGAAAGTCTTTTCGCTTCAACTACTGCTATAATTTTCCTTGCTGTAACACTACACATAGCTGGCACAAAGATGGTCTCTCCATCACATTCTCAATGAAAGACACATTACAAAAGAGTACAACTCAAGTGCCTCAACACATCAGTGCAAACACCTCATTACTGAGGCAATCCTGACCGGCTCAAAAGTCACCTCACGCTATTTCTGATGAAACTTAACAATATCTGTATTTTTCTGTGTGAGTTTTCACTGTAAAAACAGGTGCTAAAATGAACATTTCCCTGCAGTGTTTGCAACACTAACACTGCCGCATAAGGCCAGTGCAGATGAAATTCCATTGTCCAAAATGACTGGATTTAAAGCATAAATATCAAGCAGGCAAGTAATTAAAAGAACGAACGCATACACTTTTTTTTCCTCCCAGTACCTCTACTATTTTACAGCAGCTCTGGCAATACAGATAAAGGGCAACGTGTAGATTACAGGCACAAAAGCACAGTATTTCAACCACTCAGTGTAACCTTTAGAAAAAAGGCAGTACACATCTCTTCTGCAATTATCCCTATACTCGATTCAAGGATGACTGCCAGTATTTCACAAAACTGCTCTGAAATATAAATTCAAGAAGTGGGGATCGGGGTGTGAGAGCAAACCCAATCCTCGATACATCACCCTCTCGGCTCCCTCTCTCCACCTCCTCCCCGGCACAACAGGAGCCTGCTGGCTGTGGCAGATCACTTTTGCTTTGTCTGCCCCAATTCAGCAGTCCCGGGACAACTTCTGTCCCCGCGGCCCCGCGCTGTAGATTTGTCCCAAGTTTGCGTGTACACACTCACACCGACACACGGACGCGCACAGACAGACACCCACGCGCGGGGCGGGGGAGGGTGCCCGACTCCCCCACGCCCAAATCCAAGGCAAATGCGCACCTCTAAAAGGGGAAAGAAGGGCGCAATCCGCTCCCCCGGACGGGACCCCCCCAGCACCCCGGGGTGCTGCCCCCCGGACCCAGCGCTCCGGGGGTGGAGGCGCCTCCATTCCCTCCCCGCTCACCGGTGGGCGCGCTGTCGAGGATGCGGAGGTCGTAGGCCCCGGAGCAGCGGTAGTTGGCGGCGGTGCCGTTGTCCCACACCACGACCACCTCCTCGGGGCTCTCGAAGCTGCGCACGGTGCCCACATGGCCCTCGCCGCCATCCTGCTTCCCCCACTTCCAGTCCGGGCCGCGGACCACCCGGGCCCCGACTCCTTCCACCATCACCCGGTTGTTCCGCGAGCTGCTCATCCCGGCGGCGGCGCCCTGGGGCGGATGGAGGGGGCGCGCAGCCCGCAGGCGGCGGAGGGGGACCCCGATGGGGGCGGCTACCTCGGGCGCCGGGCGGGAATCTCCGTCCGGCTCTTCTTCTTATTCTTCTCCTCGCTCNCCTCGGCGGCGGGCGCGTCGCTCGAGCGCCACCTCTGGAGCCGCGACGGGCGCTGCCCCGCTCGCCCTGTCCCGGCCCGGCCCCGGGGCTGTGCCCGACGGAAGGGCCGGGAGCAGGGGGGCGAACCGGGACGCTCATCCCTGCCGGCAGGGCTGCCTCAGGCTTCTCCAGGTCCCCAGCCCGGCCATTCCTTCTGGAATCGCGGCGTCCCGCCGCCGAGGGCTGCGGCGCCGCCCCGCCCGGCCCTGAGGGGATGCTGTGGTGGCAGCGGCGGGGGGCGCTCCCGCGGCCGGGGCTCTCGCACCGCCCGCCTCCTTCTCCATCCGCAAGTTGCTCCCATTGCCTACGCTTCAGCGGCAGACGGATTATCAATTCAATTGTATCAACTAAGTCGTGAGCGATCTACCTTAGGTAAACCACAGAATTATTGAATAGTTTGAGTTTGAAGGGTCCTTGATGATCCTGTGGTTCCAACCGCCCTGCCATGGCAGGGACACCTTCCAATAGACCAGTTTGCTCAAATCCCCATCCAATGCAACCTTGAACACTTCCAAGGATGGGGCATTTTATGAATCTACAATTATATTATTCTAAATCTGTGTAATGGTTTCCTTATTTTCGATTTACTTTTGTGTCTTCAGGTCCCATTTTCTTTTCAAACTGTGGATGTGAGGCTTGCGTACTACTGAGGTGAGTTGGTGGGGCCGTACTTTTGTACTCAGGGGCATTTTAAGCTGGTGTTCAGGTGCTCCAGTCTGCCAAAGGGAGGAATCAGTACCTCCACCTGCCCTTCCCACATCAGAGGATCCTTCACCGGAGATGTACCTGCTCAAACTTTGAGCCAATACCTGCAATGCAATTCCTCATAAACTACCCTCTTCATTAGCACTCTCATGACACTCAAAGATTTCCTTTAAGTCCACACAACCTTGCTAATCTTTTATAGAATAACATTCTTCATTTCAAAAATGGTCCTCCATTGCTTTTGTCTCTCCTTTTTTTATGTCACCTTTTTAAAAGCATCTATCCTAAAGGACAGGCAAGTCTGAACCAGATAAAAGAAAACCATTTCTTAGCCAACAAGGATATGGATGAAAAAAGGCAGCCCAGCTACCTCATGTAGCTTCTGACGTCATAATCCTTCTGACGTCATAATCCTTCTGACGACTCATGCTCTGTCTGTCACAATAACCCATGCCTCTCCTCCTACTCACCTGCTTTTTCTATCAGATGATTTACTTGGAAAAACCAGAAGCTCTAAAGATGCCTGGATCATTTCAGAGGTGTCTTAGACACACAAGAACATAAGTAATAACTGGAACCCAGTATCTATTGGACTGAATGAGACTGCTCCCTCAATAGCTGACAGGGAGTTCTTTACCAGCTCAAAATACAGAGCCTTGTACTACTTTATTTGTGTGGTAGAAGATAAAGGCTGGATAGACTGGTCTGATGCATTCACTTGCCATTGAATACATGACTAATTTCTGCACTCTAATCTCCTGTCATTTCTACTCCTATACAGCAACAAAGTTGTGGAAGGTACAAAATTGTCATTGGCTACATGATTCGGTTTTCCAGAATCCCAAATATTTTATTGTATTCTCTCTTTGAATCATACTATATATTCTATATTCTATGCATCTGTTTAACCAGCTAGTAAAGAAAAAAAAAAAAGATATTTAGCTCTTGCATATTTTATTTTAATTAGCCTTCAAAATAAGTAGTAAATACTGTTTTCAGATGGAAATTTAAAAAGTGGCATCAGGGCATAGAAAAAGGATATAGCTTTGGGGAAAGATTTTCAAGTTATGTTGGACAGTTAGTGGTCCTATCTTGATGTTTTTCTGGTATCACCACAGGAATATACAACAGCATCAGTGCTAGAATAATAAGCAAGAGAATCTAATTCTGAGTAAGGACTGGAAGACTATTGGAGACTCACAGAAGGGCGTAGATAAAAGAATCGGAATGTAATAGCAAAAGGAAGAAGAGAGCTTTGAGTTTTGAAAAGAAGCTGAACTAAGATAAGAAATAAAACAAGCAAAAGTATAAACAAGATATAGATTCCATAGGAAGTTGGATCCAATTAACATATTCACAGAATCACAGAATGTCTGGGTTGGAAGAGACCTTCAAGATCATCGAGTCCAACCCGTGCTCTAACACCTCAACTAGACCATGGCACTGAGTGCCACATCCAGTCTCTTTTTANCTGCAGGGGGTTATTGTGGCCAAAATGCAGGACTTGGCACTTGGACTTATTAAACTTCATCTTGTTAGACTCTGCCCATCCATCCAACCTCTCCAGGTATATTGTGACAAGAAAAGTGACAGACATCACATTTTCAGATACGTATCATCATTTTCTTTAGAAACTGGGAAACTAGCCACAGTAACACCTTAAAGAAAGAACTTGTATTCATTTTTCAGGGGAGGGGAGGGGAGGAGGATGGAGCCCTGAGGAGCACTGCTGGTGACCAGTAACCAGCCAGATGTGACCCCATTCACCACAACTGCATAAGCCCTGTCCTTCAGCCAGCTCTTCACCCAGTGCATTGTGAACTGGCTCATCCAATGTTTGGATAACTCATCCAAAAGGATGATGTGAGGGACAATATCAAAAGCCTTACTAAAATCCAGAAAAACTGCATTCACTGTCTTCCCTTCAGCCACTAGATGTGTGACTGTATCATAACCAAATTGGTTGGACAGGACTGTCCCTTGTGAATCCATGTGCTCACACTGCAGGTAATTTGATATATCAATCCTCAGATTGTGGGGGGAAATGCCATCTAAACCCTCACTACTAGAGCTGGCAGACAATTTATTTCTTTGCTTTTCAGGTCTACAATCTAAAAATTATACTTGTTACCCACCTCAAACCTAGAACCAGTAGAAGAATGGGACTATGGAGTTTTTTCCACTATTCAGACTGGCAGAGCAGTAATGCCTTAAACTGCTTCATCAGGAGCAAGCAAGACTCATCTGAGAAAGGCTTATTTACAGTGTTGCTGGCCCTGTGAGACAGTGCTTGCTTTGAACACCTCAGGTAGTCGTGACAGAGCACTTGAATCACAGGCTGGAGGAAGGGAATCCACAGTGCTTGAGCCCAACTCACTCCAATTGCAACGACTCATCATATTTGTCCAGTGCAGGAGCCTGGATGCACAAAATGAGCTAGTGAACAAGTTCTCTTCTGGCTACCCAAAATTATGTATATTGCTGAGTCAATGCCCCAGCTGGTGATTATGGCCTTCCTCACCACTTTCTGCCATATTGGAGCAATCCAGTCAGGGGCCAAGAGAGAAGACCTCTGGTTTGTGCAGAATTCAATGCTGTGCATATCCTGTAGCCTCCTTGGTTTTGTTGGAAAGCAAACACTTTTGTAAGAGTGACTTTTTGTAAGAGCAGCTACCACCCCTCTGANTATATAGCTGCCTATGAGTTGAGAAAGAACATCTAGTTTGGATACAATGAGCAGATTGCAGTTTTCTTTTTCAATTACAGAGGTAGAGCTTATTAATTTATGCTGAGTCCAAAAATTCTGCTTCCTTAGTTCAAGACTANGGGAGGGGAGGAGGATGGAGCCCTGAGGAGCACTGCTGGTGACCAGTAACCAGCCAGATGTGACCCCATTCACCACAACTGCATAAGCCCTGTCCTTCAGCCAGCTCTTCACCCAGTGCATTGTGAACTGGCTCATCCAATGTTTGGATAACTCATCCAAAAGGATGATGTGAGGGACAATATCAAAAGCCTTACTAAAATCCAGAAAAACTGCATTCACTGTCTTCCCTTCAGCCACTAGATGTGTGACTGTATCATAACCAAATTGGTTGGACAGGACTGTCCCTTGTGAATCCATGTGCTCACACTGCAGGTAATTTGATATATCAATCCTCAGATTGTGGGGGGAAATGCCATCTAAACCCTCACTACTAGAGCTGGCAGACAATTTATTTCTTTGCTTTTCAGGTCTACAATCTAAAAATTATACTTGTTACCCACCTCAAACCTAGAACCAGTAGAAGAATGGGACTATGGAGTTTTTTCCACTATTCAGACTGGCAGAGCAGTAATGCCTTAAACTGCTTCATCAGGAGCAAGCAAGACTCATCTGAGAAAGGCTTATTTACAGTGTTGCTGGCCCTGTGAGACAGTGCTTGCTTTGAACACCTCAGGTAGTCGTGACAGAGCACTTGAATCACAGGCTGGAGGAAGGGAATCCACAGTGCTTGAGCCCAACTCACTCCAATTGCAACGACTCATCATATTTGTCCAGTGCAGGAGCCTGGATGCACAAAATGAGCTAGTGAACAAGTTCTCTTCTGGCTACCCAAAATTATGTATATTGCTGAGTCAATGCCCCAGCTGGTGATTATGGCCTTCCTCACCACTTTCTGCCATATTGGAGCAATCCAGTCAGGGGCCAAGAGAGAAGACCTCTGGTTTGTGCAGAATTCAATGCTGTGCATATCCTGTAGCCTCCTTGGTTTTGTTGGAAAGCAAACACTTTTGTAAGAGTGACTTTTTGTAAGAGCAGCTACCACCCCTCTGAAGGGTAGGGCAACTCTCAAGACAGGACTTTGGAGAACTCCCAGCCCATGCTCCTGTCCATCAAAGCCATCAAGAAAGCTGCTTGTCTAAACTCTGCCTGGTTGCCTTTCAGATCTGCAAAATGTCTCCAGCAGGAAATTCTAATATAAGTATTTTCCTGGATTGATGAGAGGCTTTCATGGAAGTTTTTCTGGACTGTCTTGTTTGATTAAAGCTGAACTTGCAGTGTAGTATCTGGAACACATAATGGAAACAGACCACAGAAAGGGAACTGTGTATCTGGAACACAGAAAGCAGACTGTGCCTTTTGCAGGACAGAATTCTATATGAAAGACTTGCTTTTATACATTTCAGAAGAAAAAAATCTCAAGTTCTTGGAAAAATAATTTTTAACTTGTAGAGTTGCAAGGTTTTNTTTTTTTAGTCCTCCTCCTGAAAACTGAAAGCATTCTAGATTTTAATTTTCTGGTTTTCCCCAGAAGGGATTTTATACCACAGTTCTTTCCTGTGGACAAAAGTACTAGGAAAAGAAATTAGGAAAAAGGAAGCAACTGTCTTGCTTTTATCGAAATAGGCCTATTCTTCTCTGTGCAACTAACTCAAGTAACTGAGGAAGACAGACGGAAATATTGGCAATGAGATAAAAAATACTGTCTTACTGGAAAAAAAAATTGCCCCAAACATAATATTTTTTTTAAATTAAAAGCATGTAACCCCACTCCACAGAAACTTCCAGGCTGATGAACATGCCACTTCTTTAAGTGAAAATGTACATTATGTATATTTTCTGGAACCCGAAGTACCAGTTAGGAACTTCAGGGCATATCCTGTTTGTCCGTGGTTTAATGTTAAAAACAACCCTAATTCCACAGCCTCTGCTGCCATCGCGTGGCCGTGAACCATCTCTCGTTAAAGCTAAAACTCACCCGGTCTTCTGAACTTGTCGCACTCTATTTCCTCCGCTTTATTTACCAGATTCATCACCCCGGCACCATCCAATTTTCTTCCTCAATTTTCAGAAATGTCATGAATAAATGGCATGGCTTTTTTTCCTAGTTTCTGCAGATCAAAATGTTTTTAATGTCAGATGGTGAGCAAGTTGTCATGCACCAGAGCAAATTGTTTGGTGGGCTTGGTTTTCACTATGCTAGTGGCATCCTCTATGAAACTGTTCATTAGAACAGATTTATTAACCCACAATGTCCATGACACTGGATTTTTTTTCTAAGGAGTTTTATCTACTTTTCTAGAAAAGAAAAACAGCTGAGCAGAGAACAGAATAAAAATACATAATTTCATTTTCCTGCTGTGAAACAGAAGCACTCCTATGGAGATCTGCTAAAAAAGAATTTAATTTTTTGTATGTATGTAGCTAAAAACCTCAACGTGTTGAAAAAAGTGTTTTAGAATAATAATAATGAGCATCCTGGAATCTTCTTTCTTGGTTAAGGTTTTAAGTTTTACTGTGCTGAACTCTTTTGGGGGGAGAGAAAACAAGAAACCTGTGAAGGTGATCCTGAAGTTTTAAATATTCAAAGATAAAATAAAATAACTAAAAATTATGTAGCAATCTAGGGCATGCACACTACAATACCACGTACTGATGTTTGCACATCTATACAAATTTTCCTACTTGAGCACACCTTAGAGGATTCAAAAACGTATACTTACCTAATATTTCCAAGGGTTTAGCCAAATATTGTTGTTTAATTTATAGATGATTTTTAAATTAGGTGATGCATTGCAAGGAGGGATTAATTTCTTCCTGGTGTTAAATTTCCTGATTGCAAAGATGGTAAAGAAAGTGCTTACTTGAAATTCTAAGATGTAATCAGAACCAGCTAGGTCATATTTTTAGACTGATAGGAAAATAAACTGTCTCCACAAGTCATCAAGATATTTTAAGAATGTTCCTACTTCATGTGCATGATAATTTTTGTTGCAATCAATGGGGCCAATCATGTGCATACAGTGTCCTGTGTCAAGTACAGGTTTGTCTTGTACTACAGAGGCATTCAATGTTCACTAAGTAATGCCTGAAAGATGACTTCAGTACCAACAAATACCTCTGTTTAATTTTAACAATCCTCCAAAATAGCAACAAACATTGAGCAACTCAAGCAGAATCTAAATTTTCTATGTTTTGCCATAAGAAAATTGTTCCAGTCACAACATTATGTAATCCTAAATTCTAAGAAGTTATATTTGCAGTACACTCTGATAGACTTGTTGAAATCTGTATTTATCTAAAACATGGCTGGAAATTTTTTAAAAATTAAAAAATCTGTTGCTAAACAAGGCAAAATGCTTTGCATAAAGTAAACATTTAAAAGATACATTTCATTTAAATTTGTATACAATTCTTATAAATAATTTTCACTCTTAACATGCTCAAGAAAATCTAAGAAATTGGCTAAAGGTGGAAGATTCATTGAGCTTATTTCCAACTCCACTGAATTCAGCTGGGGCCATACTGCTGATGTACACAGAAAAAGAGTTTACCAAATGTATAGGAAAGTTATTTCATTGGGGAGGGAGGTGTTACATGATTATAAAGCATTCTAAGTTATTATGGTATTTTGTGTGAAATACAGCTATTTATCCTTTTATCTTCTTTGAAGTGATTATGAAGGAATGAAATCAGGTATATAAAACTGAGAATGCTTTATTGCAATAAGTTTTCCTTGAAGATAGAAATTTAACATGGATTCAACATCCAGTTCTACTGTGCTCTTTCAAAAATTCTCTAAGTTCTGTGGCAGCTTCTGTTAATATTTTTAATGAAAAAAAATGATAAGACAAATGTCCTCAATATAGTTGCTCACTTTCAATGGTCCTCTAATAACCATGATTTTGCATTTACCAGTTTGCCAGCTGTAGTCAAAGGTATGGAACTGATTTCATGCAAATCAGATCCAGCGTGAGTCATCTCGAGGGAGACAAATATTGAGCAGTCTTCCTGTTGCAGCAGCTGTTGAAGGTATCTTCAGTCACCCAAACAGAGAGTAAAACAATACCTGCTATGCCTGCTGAATTGAAATACATTTAGTTGAAGGAAACATAGTTAAGGGAAGAAGTTAAATTATCATAGAATTATAGAATGGTCTGGGTTGGAAGGGACTGTAATTACCATCTAGTTCCAACCCCCCTACCATAGGCTGGGACACCTTCCACTAGACCAGGTTGCTCAAAGCCTCACCCACTCTGGCCTTGAACACCTCCAGAGATGGCACATCCACAACTTCTCTGAAATCTCTGAATCTACCCTCATCCAGTTGAAAGCCGTTCCCCCTTGTCGTACCACTAAAAAGCCCTTGTAAAAAGTCCCTCTCCAGCTCTCTTGTAGCCCTCCGTTAAGTACTCAAATATTGGGACACACAAGACAGACGATGGACATTGGACGTGGTTAGCATAAGAGATTTGATAATCAGGATGCAATGGCAAGACCAAACAGCTTTGAAGATTGCAAGAAGATTAAATCAGACTGACCTACTGGGAAAATTACATCAAGCTCTGCAAGCAAGAGATGTTGTAAAATGTATAAGTTTGTTTATGTGATGATTAACTCAATCATTGTAGTAAAACATTACTAGTCTTCCTTGGATAGTATATAAGCATTTGAACTCCACGATAAATTTGGATTCTGACCACCAGTCAGTCTTCCCCGTCTCTCTTCATCGCCGATACTCAAAGGCTGCTTTAGGTGTCCCCAGGGCCTTCTCTTCTGCAGGATGAACAACTCCTGCTCTCTCAGTCTGTCTTCCAAGGAGAGGTGCTCCACCCCTCTGACCATTTTTGTGGCCCTCCAACCAGTCCACATCTTTCCTGTGCTGAGGACTCCAGAGCTGGATGCAACACTCCAGGTGGGTTCTGACAAGGACAAAGTAGAGGGGGAGAATCACCTCCCTTCCCTGCTGGCTACACTCCTTTTGACGCTGTCCAGGATGCTGTTGGCCTTCTGGGCTGCAAGCTATTGCTAGGTCATATTAGGTTTCTCATCCACCAGTACATGTCCCAAATAATTCCTTTTGAATCCTTTGTTCCTTCCAATTTTACCACCATAAAGGGCTGAGAAATACTTATTGATGGAGTGAAGAGAAGAACTGTGGAAGAAAAAGATATGGATGCATGGAAGTATGAAGATAATAGTCAGAGCAGAAAAGCTTAAGAAAGGGACAACAGAAGCAGCCATTCCTAATGCCACAATTATTGATTTTTTCATGAGCACTGAGAGTACAAACACAGCCTGGCTTTTTCCATCTGAAATTTGAAGAGCCTCCAACACAGAGCATTTTCACTGACTTCATTCATATTTTAAGGTAAGACAAGTAAACAGTATGCATGAGGAAGTCTTGAGAAATGCTGAATTGAATTTTTCAAATGCACTTTTTTTCTCCCATTCCCTTGCTGATAATAAATATCACCAACAATGGATGGCTTTTCCCTTGTGTTAATGGAAAACTTTTCAGATGTTTTATGCATGGACTTTGCACTTTTTAACTATCCCAAGATGGTTTATGCTGACACAAAGATATTTTTCCCATTTTGTTAGATGAATACTAAAGTTAAACAATTATTAAAAGAATATAATCAAAGAGAACCTTGAATTTAAAGCTCTGAGGTTAAAAGTCACTTTGCCTCTCCTCAGAGGTACTGCATTGAAATCCATTCCAGGAGTGGGCCTACAGAGAACTGCAGTGGGGCCAACTTGCAACTGTCCATTGGAATGTCAGTAAGAACATAATGATTCTGTCCCAAACCCCAAATGATCATAGAACCACCTCCCTAAGCAAAAGATAACATAAACATAGTGCAGCCTTCTAGTGATAAAAGCAAATCAAACTGTGACTCTTCAATTGCTTCTGTCAATTATTATCTATTGCTTAAACAAGATAAATTGGGAGACAATATGAAAGAACAGTCCTGTGCCCTTTGGTTTCTGCTTAATCTATAATCCATTAGTAGTGGGTTGAGGCAATCATTTTATGAAGCACTTGGAGAGAAGAGAGCATATTGCAAACAGGAACTCTCTCTGGGAATGTGGACTGTCTCTGAAAAAAAAATGCAGTAAGTGTTCAAAACACCATAGTGATCACCTTATTTTTTCACACATGCACAATTTGCAATGACTCAATCACTTGGAAGTGGTTGTAATACGAGTAGAATACAGCCTTTTCTTTATCAGCTCTGCAAAATGCATTGTAGGCCAAAGGACAACCTTTTAAAGACTTGAAAAAACCCAACACCAGAACCAGAGGATCCGATAGGGATTGCTTGAAGCAGAAGGAAGTTATTGACATTACTGCTATTGTCAATGTAGCAACATTGTTTACACAGTAAAAGACCCAAACCCCTCAGCCCTTCTCAGTACATGACATTTGTTTCAGTTTGCCAGCAGCATGTCACATGTGCCTGACCTTGTTGATATTCCCATGAGTAACCAACACACGGTAGGTGGAAGTCCAAGACCAGATAAACCTCATCAACCTTTGTGTCTGGATGGTTTTTTCAGGCATTCAATCTCTCTTGATTGTTGATTAAGTCATTAAACGGCTGGGTTTGTATGACTAAAAGGCTTTCTCTAGGCATCAACAGTTGAACTTTCCACTTTTCAGTCAAATGAGTGGATATGCATTTAGAAGCTTTCTAGACCCAAGGACACAGTCTGTGTCCTCTTCTTCCTCAGACATTTGTGATTTTTATTTCCTCTAGATTTTGGGTGACTCAAGAATTCTTCAGCTTAATGAGGACAGGACTCAGATACAGAACAGTCTACTGCAAGCAACACCTAGTTCCTCCTTCAGATGTAGCAGGTTCCTCTGCATCCTAAAATCTAGTCATCAGTTCAGCCAAATTACTGTCTCTGAAGATTCCTAAATTCACACTGCAGATGAAGCCTACATGTTCTCAAACTGAGCTATCTACTCCAGCTCTGCCACTGGAGTGTCCCTTCATGATAAATTCTTTTATCTGGGGTGTGCAGCATACACTCCCAGCAAGTCAGAACCAAAACCTGGGTATGGTTATCCTCCATCAGCAGGGGAAGTGCAGCGTTGATGACAGTAGGTTTCCACCCATTCAGTTTCCTGTTTCTGTAACAGCTCTGTGGAAAAAAAACTAACCCCAGACCATCCCTGCCTCCACTTACCAATTCCCATACTCTTTTCAACTTTGGACAGCTGACTACATAGGAAGAATAGGTATTTTAAAATTCCATCAAAACTCTGCAATACACTCTCCATGGTGAACAAGGACATTTTGGACCAAAATGCTTTATGTCAAAGCAGAATCTCTCTGGTAAGCTCTGTCTTAGTTAGGAGGAGCAAGTGAAAAAGGCCACATCTCCTTTTCTGCTGTCGCGTTTTCTCTTTTTTTTTTTTTTTTTTGTAAATTTTGAAATTTGGATATAGCGAGAAAACACAGAAAAGGTAAGAAGTGAAGAGTCTCACTGAGCAACGTCTGTCTTCTCTCAGCAGTTCATGGAGCTGGGCCATAAAATAAGGAGAGGGAAAGTACTTCTGTGTACTGTGGTGCATGGATGCATCTCAAATAGCAGATGCTCAGCTACAGGATATCCGTGTTATCAGCTGTGCTCCTAGGATTTTGCCAAGGAAAAGATGCAGGTACTGTGCGTCTTTTATGAAGCTGAAGGGGGGAGCATCTGATTTAGCAAACACGAGGGCCTCCAAACAACAAGCCATACAACTGAGAAGGGAGGTGGCCGAAATTCTCTTAGGAATTAGAGATATCTCTACTCGTCTCTAGAATTCACTAATGCCTTGTAACAGCAGTGATAAGTGGAAGAGCAGTAGCACACTTCTGTCTCACGTAAAATACTTAGAGAGATTGCTGATTAACCACTGCTGCATTTGGAAGCCCACGTTCCCTCTTCCCTGCCAGGCAGTGACTGAGTTTCCACACGCCTGCATCAGCTGCTCCTTACGGTTTTGGACGGGTCCCTTTCCTATCGCACCCCCACACGCCCTCCCTGCCCTCCCGGCAAAGCGACGGGGCAAGGTGACACCGCAGGAGCACCGAGATGTCACCTGCCGCGAGGCGGCCGATGCCGGCAGCACTGCCGCGGAGAAGCCGGCTCCGGAGGTGCCGGCAGAGGCACCCCGGGCCACCCAGCACGGCGTCCCCTGCGGGGCAAGCTGCGACCCCGCCCGGCCCCGGCCCCTCCGAGCCGGCCCCAGGCCCCGGCGGCCGCGGCGGGGGCGGTCCCGGGGCGGCGCT
>VXAX01004276.1:1072060-1170637 GCA_013399835.1 Leptocoma aspasia | reverse complement strand
GTGCTGACCAGGGAGCTCTCCCTCTACCTAGAGAGCCAGGTCCGCGTGGGGTTCTTCGGCTCCGGGGTGGGCTTGTCCCTGGTACTGGGTTTCGGCGTCGCCTACGCCTGCTACTACCTCAACAGCATCGCCAAGGTGAGCGGGAGGGCGGCGGGGCGGGCGGGCTCCGCAGGTGTCCCGCCGATGGGGACGGTCCCGAAGGTCACCGCGACCCACCGCCCGTAGGCGAGGGGATCGCATCTGGAATGGCTGGGGGGGCAGGGCTCTGCGGCCGCCTTGTCCTCAAATCCCTCATCCGTCCCCTGGAGATGCCGCCCCGGGGTCCCGGCCGGCCGAAACCCCACTCGAACCCCACACGGGCCCGGCAGCGCAGTCTCCCCGCCCGCCGGGGCTGCGCCTTCCGCGGGGGCCGCCCGTGAGCCCCGGAGGCCCCCGGCCTGCGGTGAGCCCCGGAGAGCCCCGGAGATCCCCGGTCGTGCTTGGTCTGGGAGGGGAAGGGGCTCCGGTCTCGGCAGTCCCCAAAATGCATTTGTACCAGTCGGAGAGCTTGGCAGGGTGCCATGTTTTGGAAAGGGAGGTTAGGACACTGCCCTCCCCAACGCAAACTCGACCTACTTGGTTCACTGGCAGGGCAAGTGATAAAGTAGTTTTACTGCCCTTGTGTCCCCATCGGTACCATCCTAAGTACCTCTGGAGGCACCATGGCAGCGTTTTGGGGGCTGGAGCACTCTTGAGCATCTCCTCATCAGCAATAGTTTTACAGATAAATTAGGCAATCGCAAATTACTTGGATACAGTGAGCTTGATGAGATCTGAAGTGGCCTCCTGGTGAGAGCNAACAGCAGTGATAAGTGGAAGAGCAGTAGCACACTTCTGTCTCACGTAAAATACTTAGAGAGATTGCTGATTAACCACTGCTGCATTTGGAAGCCCACGTTCCCTCTTCCCTGCCAGGCAGTGACTGAGTTTCCACACGCCTGCATCAGCTGCTCCTTACGGTTTTGGACGGGTCCCTTTCCTATCGCCCCCCCCCACGCCCTCCCTGCCCTCCCGGCAAAGCGACGGGGCAAGGTGACACCGCAGGAGCACCGAGATGTCCCCTGCCGCGAGGCGGCCGATGCCGGCAGCACTGCCGCGGAGAAGCCGGCTCCGGAGGTGCCGGCAGAGGCACCCCGGGCCACCCAGCACGGCGTCCCCTGCGGGGCAAGCTGCGACCCCGCCCGGCCCCGGCCCCTCCGAGCCGGCCCCAGGCCCCGGCGGCCGCGGCGGGGGCGGTCCCGGGGCGGCGCTGCAGCGNGGCGGGGCGGGCGGGCTCCGCAGGTGTCCCGCCGATGGGGACGGTCCCGAAGGTCACCGCGACCCACCGCCCGTAGGCGAGGGGATCGCATCTGGAATGGCTGGGGGGGCAGGGCTCTGCGGCCGCCTTGTCCTCAAATCCCTCATCCGTCCCCTGGAGATGCCGCCCCGGGGTCCCGGCCGGCCGAAACCCCACTCGAACCCCACACGGGCCCGGCAGCGCAGTCTCCCCGCCCGCCGGGGCTGCGCCTTCCGCGGGGCCGCCCGTGAGCCCCGGAGGCCCCCGGCCTGCGGTGAGCCCCGGAGATCCCCGGTCGTGCTTGGTCTGGGAGGGGAAGGGGCTCCGGTCTCGGCAGTCCCCAAAATGCATTTGTACCAGTCGGAGAGCTTGGCAGGGTGCCATGTTTTGGAAAGGGAGGTTAGGACACTGCCCTCCCCAACGCAAACTCGACCTACTTGGTTCACTGGCAGGGCAAGTGATAAAGTAGTTTTACTGCCCTTGTGTCCCCATCGGTACCATCCTAAGTACCTCTGGAGGCACCATGGCAGCGTTTTGGGGGCTGGAGCACTCTTGAGCATCTCCTCATCAGCAATAGTTTTACAGATAAATTAGGCAATCGCAAATTACTTGGATACAGTGAGCTTGATGAGATCTGAAGTGGCCTCCTGGTGAGAGCGCCTCGTTGAATGCGTAATCAACTGAAAATACGCATATCAAAAGGGTTTTGACCGTCGAGGACCTGAGTGTTGCCACAGTCCTTCAGAGAACCGCTGGGAACATAGCCTTCCTCTTCATAGAGAAGAGAGTACTTGATTTTGGTCAGAGGAGAAAAACGAAGGGAGGATGTGCCATTACAGCTGTCTATGTGGAATGGTTTCCCTCAAAGCATGTGTTATTGTCCTATTAGTGCTTGCGTGTTGGGGAGTAATTGTGACAGAGAGGTATAAGAAATATGGTTGCTAAAATCTGACATGTTTGGTATAGAGGGACTTTTCCATGTTAATTGGTAAACAAATGGAAACTGTAAGCAAATTGTCTGCATGCAGAGCATTATTAGAGAGGCAGAACCGATGCACTTGTGCACTGTAGAATGAGACGGGAAGAGAAGTGTCCTACCAGGTTAAAAAAGGTACTGAGGTCAAAGTGCATGCATGAATTAAATGTCATTTTTGTGTGGTCCCAGAAAACAGACTTGGTAAAATCTTTCTTGCTTACTAAGAAAGAGTGTGATTTTAATTTGTCAGTGAAGATACAATGCTGGTAAAAGTAGAGCTAGATCAGTGTGTTATTAGAAATAGGTAAGGAATCCATTATGCTTAATGGGCTTCACTTTTTGCTTGGGCATTTTGGCATTTTATTTGTTTTTCATTTATTTATCTTTGTACCATGAAAGGTACGAGCATTGCAAATGATTATATGAAATAAATTAGCTCACTGAGAGAGGATTTAAATAAGCTTTATTTCTTTATTTGTATTTTAGTTTGTTTTATAAGAATGCCCATGTCTGACTGTAGTCTCTTTTCCTAGAAACCCCAGCTGGTGGCAAGCAATGACCGTTTCTGCCGCTTTCTCGAGGAATATTGCCCTGTTGTGACAGAAACTTACTATCCCACGATTTGGTGCTGGGAAGGTCGGGTACAGACGCTCCTGCGCCCCTTTATCACATCTAGACCCCAAGTACAGTACAGGAAGTAAGTGCTTTTATTCTGGAAAGTGATTGATTTGATATCAAGCTGTTCTCTTACTCTGTGTCACACCCACTGTCATTACTCAAGTTTGTACCTGTTTTTTTTTGCTTTATGCCCACCTTTACAATTTTGTCATAGACTTGGAGCTACCTTTATCATGGATTCAATATGAAGTAGGTTTGAAAGGTCAGTGTTCCCAAATTTAGCTCAGAGTTTTGTAGCACTGAAATATGGGTGACAGTATAGGAACCGATGTGATTATATGTTCACAGGATTACACAGTGGCTGAGGTCATAAAAGACCTCTGGAGGTCACCTAGTCCAACTCCCCTGCTCAAGCAGGGTCACCCAGAACCAGTTGCCCCAGATCATGTCAAAACAGCTTTTGGATTTCCATAAGGATGGTGACTGCACAATACCCCTGGGCAAATTGTGCCAGTGCTCGGTCACTCTCACATTGAAAATGTGTTTCCTGATATTCAGAGGGAACCTCTCATGTTTCAGGTTGGGCCCATTGCCTCTTTTTCTGTCAGTGGGCACCACTGAAAGGAGCCCGGCTCCATCCTCTTTGCACCCTCCCTTCAGATATGTAAACACATTCCTAAGTTCCCCCTGATCCTTTTCTCCTTCAGGCTGAGCAGTCCCAGCTGTCCCAGCCTTTCCCCATAGGGGATAGGCTCCAGTTTGTTCATCATCTTTGTGGCCCTTTGCTGGATTATCTCCAGTATGTTCATGTCTGCCTTGGACTGGGGAGCCCAGAGCTGGACTCAGTACTCCAGGTGTGGCCTCACCAGTGCTCCATAGTGGGGCAGGATCATCTCCCTCAATCTGCTGGCTATACTCCTCCTAAGCCTCCACAGCCTCCAGACTTTTGGCCGTGTTTCCTGCCAGGGGGCATTACTGGCTCGTGTTCAACATGGTGTCCACCAGGAGGACCCTCGGGTCCTTTTCTGCCAAGCTGTTTTCCAGATGGGCAGCCTCTACTGGTACATGGGGTTGTTCCTTCCCAGGCCCAGGACTTTGCACTTCCCCACACTGAAGTTTTTGAAGTTCCTTCAACCCATTTCTGCAGCTTGTTGAGGCCCCTCTGAATAGCAGCACAATTACTTGGCTTATCAGATATTCTGGTGTTTGAATGCCATAATTTTGCAAAGGTCATACAGTCGCTGTATCTGTCCATTAAACCAACATGTTGTACCTTAACCATAGAATGGCCACATTCAGCCTTGTTTTGAATATACAGAACTTCTGGGATTTTCAGAGTAACTTTTACCTGTGGAGTTTATGTTGTGTTCTTTCATGCTTAAATTCTAAGAGGGAAAAAATCCCTTATATTTATTTTTTGTCCTCAGCTGATCTCTTTCACACAGAAATGAGACTTAGTCTGGCAAATGAGGCATTTGGCACAAGACCTAAGGAGAAGGACTTTTATGCGCCGGAACCTGGATGCAACACAAGTTGTTTCAGCTCTGCTTGCACGGTAGAATAGATTCAGCATTTAGCAGCTTCCCTTAGTTTTAGTAACTAGGAAACATTTCAGTGGTATGGCCTTGTGCACTCTTTCTAGTCCTTTTTGTACACTTTTATTTCAAGTGTTTTGAGAGAAGAAACATAGTTCTATGAGGCAGTGCTTATTTTGCACCATTTTAGATTGTGTTGGCAGTACTCACTAGCAGTGCATCTACTTCCCATTACTGAAAAAGGGCAAAGCTGAGCTAATGAGTCCAACAAGGCTGGTCACCTTTAAAATCTGCAGTAGTCACTACCAAGAACTTCAAAAGAAAAATCAAATGCCAGGGAGGTTTACATTTCAGTAGTTTCCACATCAACTCCCTCAAACCATTCAAATATGTATATATTAGCTTTTATCTACATGTTTGGCTATCTCTTCTCCATTTGCATAACTACTTTTCTAAATTATGAAAGTAAAGTTGCCCTTTAACTGTTCGAATTTCCAGGAAGTGGGAAGATTTGTATGTTTCTAAAAAAAATAATGAAACTTTTTTGTCATTGTTTAATGCATGCATGTCTTCTTGAGATATTACAATATTTGTTGCATTATTAAGATATATACTATAAAAGTGCATTCTAGCACAGTTTGTAGTGATACAGGCTGAAAGATGCAGTAGTGTGTGTCTGTGTTCTGCATGTTTAAAACATAGCAATCCATTATACACTCTAATTCTTTGGATGAAGAGGAAAAAAAATGCAATAAATGTTTATCACATTGTGTGATATCAAAAGATGCTCATATGATTCAAAGGGAATCTGCAGTACACAAAAATGCCTGTATAAAACACAAGGCAGTGCCAAAAATCGCATTAGTTACAAGCTCCCAGTACATCAGCAGCAATTTATGAAAGGCCATGTCTTCATTTACTGAACGGGAATTACTCTGCAAATTGACCGTTCTAGCTCTTGTCAGCTGTAGGTGTAACTCCTTCTGAATGCAGACATGCCTAGTCTGTAATTGAGTATTAAAACATAATGAAAAATGCAGAATTCATACCTCTTAATTTGTAAACTGCAAGCACTCTTAATAGCATGCATGTATTTTTCAATCTAATCAGCGTTGTCTTAAAATGTACCTTTCAGTGAACTCATTAAAACAGCAGATGGAGGACAGATTTCATTGGATTGGTTTGATAATAATGACAGCTCATATTATCCGGATGCCAGCACAAGACCCACTGTCCTGTTACTGCCTGGCCTGACAGGAACAAGCAGGGAATCTTACATTCTTCATATGATCCATCAAAGCGAAACACTGGGATATAGGTACTGTTGTTTTTTATTGCTATTCATTTTGCTGCTTCTGGTAGGATCCAATATCAGTATGTATATGTATCAGAAACTTTCCTAAGGCAAGTGAGATCTGAATACAGTAGTTTATGTAAGAAAGTGTTATTAGTAATAATAATCACAGTGGACTTATATAACAGGCAGTACATTTGGAAGGGCTGTTTTAATATCTGCAGATGTGCCCCAGAGATTGCAGTGAATGCCAGCTAAGTCTGCATAGGGCTTTGCTGCTGCTTCTTAAGTTACTATATTACATTAGGTGTTAACCTTGACACTTTCTAGAGAAAGGGCTTGCATTCAGCTCCAAGAAGACTTGTGTGGATGGATTGCTGGCAGTAGGCCTTGGAGGAGGTCAGCTTCTGAATGCCAGAATTGCTTGATTCAGCTGCCTCAAATTCCTGGGTGCAGAAAGGAGAGCTAGCCTACTCTTACTGATGGCGTTTGAGGGGGTGTGTCACCTCTTCATTGCCACTGTGTAATTTAGTTTCATTTTTAAGGCTTCTGGTCAGATTTGGGTAGCATAAGTGGATTAGTCAATGAGTAGACTCCTTTATGTAACCATATTGCTGCTGGTGTGCATTAAAATAAGTTATCATTGTTCCAGGATCTGTATTTGGAGCATTAGATTTTGTCTTTGCAGATTGGCTTCTGGTGCCGACTCCAGTAAGTTCTTAGAATATCTATATATTAGCTTTTGTCCACACCTTTGGCTATCTCTTCTCTATTTGGATAACTACCTTACTAAATTATGAAAGTAAAGCAGCACTTTAATTGTTCAAAGTACTTTTTAAATCACCTTAAAACTTAGCTGTAAAAAATATCAGAGGAAAGCCCTGAAATCAACAACTTGTTACTATTAATTTTTAAAGAATTCCTGGAAGTTATATCTGCATTTCATCCCCTAAGGGAAGAAGGTAGAACATTAAAAAGTGGAACTTTAGGTCAGATTTCAAGAGAATGCTGTAATTTTGTTTTTAAATAGCAACATTTGAGAAAAATACCAAAATAAATATTCTTTCATGCCTTTAACCCATCTAACTATGTATACTATTTAATAAAATTATTTCAGTGAGATGGTAGAAGAGCAATAGTAAAGTAATATTTATTAAGAAAGTATGGATTCTTAAATCATGGTAATACTGCTAGAAGATTCAGAGACTCCCACCAACAGCGAGAGACCAGAAACTTCTGCCGTACCAGATGAAAAAAAAACCATTCTCAAGAACCTGCAACTTAGATCCAGCTGTCATTATCACTTTGACTTGGCTCATTTCTTCCGATTTAATAGAATTATGTAGCTCTGGGGGATGCGTACACATGGATCTCTGACGTTCTTTTTTCAGAGCACAGCTTCAGGCTGGGCCCTGCACTGTCAGAGCTCATTGCAGAGTGCAGGCTGGACATGTCTTCACCACCTTCAGCTGAGCCTTGGGGTTCTCAGCCTGCAATCTGACCTCGACAAATCACAGAGCTCTGATAGTCCCACTGACCTCAGCGAACTCCATTTTGGTATAAAACTTGTTCCACACAAGTCAGCCTCTAGGATCTGTTGGTCTGTAAATATTTATTTAAATATAAGTGCTGAACTTATTCATAGTGGCTTATTTTTCTTTATGCATTTTCATTTTTTTGCGTGCTTAAGTTATCTCTTTCGGTGAAATTAACAATGTGCGCAATTGAATTTACTGTCTCAATTTTTAGATGCGTGGTTTTTAACAATCGGGGAATTGCTGGCGAGCAGCTTTTGGTAAGGATGACTTCTAAGATAAACATCTCTCACTCATAAGTGGTAATTATGAAATAATTTGTGCCTATTTGTACAGTTGGATTTAAACGAGAGAAACATGGGTTGAAAACGCAGAGAAGAAAATTCAGCCATCTGGTAGATCAATCATGTGCCAATATTAATTTTTTATTTTGAAACCCTAGAGGGTCAACTGGTCAACACACAATTTTTTCTGAACATTTCATTTTAGGAAATTATTAAATTAATAATATCTATAACATTAAAATGAACAATCCTTACATTTCCTTTCCAAAAACAGTGCAGTATCTGAAATGAGCATATCTCTGCTCAGTCATTGCAATTTTCTCCCATTAATTTAACATACATATCCAAATATAATCCATTGTAATTTCTTTCCCAGTTTAAAATATATTTTTAATATGGTTAAAAAGGTGTGCCATTAAAATTGATCCATACTACTTGTTAGTGAATTAATGAACCAGCTTTATATGGATATCTGTATCCTGAAAGTTAAATGCGTTCTTGTATTTTTCTCGGCAATCATGACACAAACGCAGCTACAGAGGACATTTTTTTGGAGCAGACGTACCATGTTTGCTTAGAAATTACTGGCCATTCCTCAGATGAAAAATCTTGAAGCTTAGTGTTTTCTGCAGCTAGGGACAAGGCATGATGAAGTATTGCTGAATAAGCTTTGTTTTTTCATATGCGTTCTGTTGACAATTCTGCAGCTGGAATGAATGTGCATAATACTCGGTATTGTTTTGCATTTTTTTAATCCCCTGGTTTCAAACTTTAAAAAGCTCAGAATGTTTTCCCATAATCAGATAAAGCATTTCAATGCAAATATTGCCATGTTAAGAGTAGTTTTCTGCATACTTTTGGAGATGGATCTACAAAGCAGTTTTGTGACACACAAAGTCCTTATTGATGAATTTCTAAATCATTTAGAGAAAAGATCCCTTGTTTGGATACATTGTGTGTATTTTACTGTAATCGGATTTACATCTTTAAGCTTTATAAGTTCTTGTGGTGCAGAAAACCAGCTGAAATTATCACATTTTCTGCAAAGAGGTTTCAACATTTTAGTATAAAATCCCTACTTAATGAGTCTGAAGCATAGTTTAGCACCATAGTAGAAATTAGTTATGTAAGCAGTTCTTTTTCTAGTCACTTTAAAGATACATTCAAATTTACAACAAATAATAGTTATTTAAAGAATGCTGCTCTCATTGATTATTGAAAGCTATTGTGAATTATTGCTCTGGAACAATCAAATATTATATTGACCATAGCCACTGTGAGCTAAGATGGTGTTTTAAAATATCTTCATACAAAGTGTAGACAGCTAAACATTAAGCTGTCTGGAATTAACTGAATTTAAAATGGAAGATATATCTCTAGTTTTTAAAGTTTAATCAAATACACTTTCACTTAGAATGCATTAGATCCTAGTTACCAAAAAGAATGTATTTTTCCTTGTAAAATTGACAATTTAATTAAAATAAAACACATTCACACTGTATATAATTAATAGGATGTAAAACAGTGAAGAGTAATTCATGTGAATGAGAAATGGAAATGCAACATAAATGGAAATTAAAAATGTCTTCATTTTTAATTATCTAAATTTAATTTTAATCATAAAGATAAATAAAATCTAATTTTAATTATCTAGATTTAGTTATTCTTTCCATTTCCTAATCTTTGACGTCAACATTTCAATATTCTTGTTAAATGTGTTTTAAGTAATTAGTTTAATGTTGTTAAAATCACCCACAAATAGCCAGGCAGTTTAACTGAAAGCAATTTAAAAAAACAGCCTTGAAATCCATCATTGCTTCAGGCAACAGAAAAGTTCCATTAACTCATAGTTATGTATTTTTATATTTAGTTTTAAATGTTTCACTCAGTTTTGGCAGTTCAGTCAGTACCTATAGTTAAGTCCAGGTCACTAACGTGTTAGTAACAGTTCTAAAGTTAAAGATTTTATTTCGCTGTAGATGAGATCTGGACAACACCATTAGAAAAAAACTTGTGTTACTGTGATTCTTATGGTGCCTAAATGGACTTGTCTCCCTCATACTGCTCCAGATAGTCCCTCAGGTTGGACTGTTCCAGGTGTCTGTGCAGGGGAGGCTCAGAAGTTGTGTTTATCCTTCAATAGCAGGGAAGTGGTTAACCAAATCTTACCCAAGGGGTTACCCAATCTGATGCCAGCAGATGTCATTCCAAGTCTCGATTCAGGATTTAAAGAGACAGTAATGATGGATACAGAACGGATAATATATGTTTCATTGCTTTAGTTAATAGAATACTTTAAGTAATTAGGTAAACCGCACTGGGGAATTTATTTATCTCTTTATTTGGTTGTGTTGTATGTAGAATCTAAATACAGGTTAGTTTTTAAATGCTGGCTGACAGAACTTGAAATCTAATGCTTTCTTTTGCATTTGAATGTGAGTGAATATAGTAAAATTGTTGTTAGAACTTCCTTTTCTGTGAACCACAGCCTTTATAATGTTTCCATGTCCTTGGGTATTTTAAAAATATCAGTGTCTATCTAGTTCTGATCTAGTTCTGTCTAGTTCAGCTCGTTGTTCTCTGTTCAGATTTTGTCTAAGGACCTGGAGGTTGCAGATACTGAAGATAACCCGTCACTGATTTTATTTTGTAATGATAACAAGTATAACTCCTTCCTTCACCGCCTTGTAAAATGCTCTGGATTTATATTTGCCATTTAGTGAAGCTTCACAATAAATGCTAAATTTGTCTTCTTATATAATGATCCACTGTTCAGTTTGCTTTGTCCTTAAAGGATAATACAAAAGCTTATGATGGCATTTTTTCCCTCTTGACTCCTTACAGACACCAAGGACTTACTGTGCAGCTAACACAGAGGATTTAGAGGCTGTTATTCATCATGTGCACATCTTGCACCCCTCAGCTCCATTCATGGCAGCAGGTGTTTCTATGGGAGGGTAAGGTTGTGTAACACAAGTCTCAGCTGAACTGTGATCATAAGACTGGTATAGCCTGATTGTAAATTGTTATTCTGGAATATTTGCATTACTTACTGAACTGCAAGCAAGTTGGGTTTCTCTCCAGTTAATATGCAGAAGGCTTTTAGAAACTTCGTATCTTTGAGGCTTTTACCTCTGTGTCAAGGAAGGTTGAAATTGGCTAACATTTAAAAACTGGGGGCAGATTGACAGCCAAACAGGTAGGCAATCCAGTCTTTGGAAACTATGGAGGCTGTCTTTGGGACAGAGGGATATAAAACAGGATCTTGACCTAATACACCATGTTTCATAGGAACCTCTGGCAGTAAGTTTTGTTTTCACACTGTGTTCTGCAGTGTGTGGGTATGTTAGGCTGGAAGAGGTGTGGATATCTGCTCTGTCTGGCTCAGAAGCAAGAAGTAGTATTGTTGTTCCAACCGATATGGATTGGTAGAGCATGTGGTATTAAGACTTGCTGTGTCCTGGCTTCTCTCCAGAAAGCACAGCAAGAAGAAACAATGATAGCACAGTTTCTTAGGAAAAAAAATCACTGCTGGAAGCTAGCAAAATATTCCAGCAGCCTCTTGAACAAAAATCGTAGCAGAGGAGAATTTTCCTCAGGAATACTGCAAGACACAGTGGTAACTTCCTGAGACTTCCCTTTTCTCTGATAAATTTTGTAGGGGATGGGCAGATACAGCCCATATATATTGATATTAATATATATTACTAGATATTGACATTAATCTATCAATGACTTGTAGGAGCTTTGAGATAAATACATATTTGGTCAAGACTGGTATTCTCTGCTTTTTCACAAATCTTTAGTCACTAGGTTCCCTGTTCTGTTGAACAGTGGTGCCAGGAGGGAAAAAGGCTGGTCAGCCTAACTTCAGTTCTTTGGGAAGATCCTCTGGCAGCCACTTCCAGGCATGTGGGTGACTGTTTTCATCAAGGACAAAACATGCCCAGGTGATCTGATTGTATTCTATGAAGAGATGAATGGCTTCACTGATGAAGGGAAAGAAGAGAATGTTATTTGTTCTGAGGATGTTGTTTGTTCTGAGTCGTCTTTTGTACCAAAAGATTTACAGAAGCCTTTCCTGCTGTAGAAACCTTTCCCTTGTTGTGTTCCACATCCTTTGCTTGTTCCAGCTCCAGCTGAACTTCAGTTTTCCTAACTGCGTCCCTGCATGCTTGGGCAATGACTGTTTCTCCCAGGTAGACCACCCATCTTCCACCTTAAGGATATTTCCTCCTTGAAACTGGTCAGAAGGGTTTTTTCCCTACATGTGATCTTCTGCCACTCTTGCTCAACTTCCCTCATATCAGAATGTATCACACTTTTGCTTTATGTTTGGTTATCCTTAAAATCTCCTTTGCTCATCAGGCCCATCTAATGTGAGATCTTGCCAACCAGATCCCTGAGCAAATGAAAGCCAACTGTCTCCAGTATTGTAATTCTGCTGCTTACCTTACCCATTTTTCATCTTAAAAATCCACCATCAAATAATCTCAGTGGCCAAGACTATTCTGCATCTTCTCTACCTGACCAGTTCTTCCTTACATATGAATAGCAGATCCATAGAATATTTTTCCTATTTAGGTCCTTGACTGTATATCAAAATGTTGTCCTCAACACTCTCCAGAAATCTGGTCTGTTTGTGCCTTGCTGTGGCAGCTGATGCTGGGATGGCTGCAATTTCCTGTGCCTGGCAATTATGAAGGGCTGAAGGTGTGGTAGAAGCTGGCAGTTCTGCTACAAAAGGCCACATCAGCCTTTAGTGTCATTTCTGTCCTTGGCTTTTGGATACTATGGTATCCAAAATACTGGCAAATTCTGTTACAATGGCACAGGTAATCTGTGTTGTGTACCTGTTGTGTACCATGTCACCAGCACCATTGGGCAATTTTAGGCAAGGTGTTCCACCTTCCCCCTCCAATATGTTTTTAAAATCTTGAACCAAAACCAGAAAGGATATGCTTAAATGTACAGAACATTAGAATAGTCTCTAATCATCTACATGAGAACTATTTCCATGCTTCAAAATTAATTGGAGCATTGCATGTTTAAAATTAAGTAGGAACAAAGATCTCACCAGGGACGTACTGTAAAAATCATCCACTTGTCTTAACCTTACAGGAGATTTTTATCATCTATTGCTTTCCAGAATTTTATGAATAGTCAAATAATCTATATAAGACAGATCTGCCCCAGTTAAGGATTAAAATACATATTCACAGACAGATATATAAATGTAAATGGAAGACCACCTGTTCTACTATCTTCAGTAGGTACTATTGTGTTATTTTGTAACATAAAGATTCCTAAGCCTTCTCTCTACCACATATACTCTGTGAATTCTGTTAGAGAAGTGCTTCTCCTGCTACTGCGACATTTTTTTGGTTGGTTTATGGACTGCTGTCTTATGATGTGGTAGGTCGTGCAGAAGGATAAAGTCTCTGTGATAGAAGGCTGGTTCATAATGTCTTTGCTAAAGGTTTCTGTCTCCTGAAGTACAGTAGATGAGCCAAGATACAAAGTCTGGCAATCCAGGGAGCTATTTTCATGTTACTAACTAACTGTAGTGGTTTGTGTTGAAGACTTCTTATTAAAATGCTTGTTGTAAACTTTATGGTCTCAGGCAGTAAAGTAAGACTTAGAGCTTTTCCATCCGTATTTTTCTTTTACTCTCTTCCTGCTGTTTTATTTTTTCTACATTTGAAGGGTAGATATTTGTGAACTCCTCTCATTTTCAACTCAAGTATACATTAGCAGTGAACACTGTAAGTTGCAATTGGTCAGAAAGACAAGACCTGGGCCATTTATGCTTGCATTCATCAGGCACACTGATCAGATTTATCACATCAAGAAGACCAAGAGCTTGTAAGATGGTGAAAGTTACTAACACTTGGGAATACTTGTTGCATGAGTAAGAATCATTTGACTTTTCCCTCCCTTTAGTGATTTAAGTAAGACTAGTACATCTCTATTTCTAAATGTACTCCTACTCACACCCTACACACTTCACCCTGTTCCTCTCTGATAGTAGAGAAAGTAAACTTCATGAGTCATATGTTGATTGTGTGACTACCTTCTAGGCGTACTAGGCACAACTGTAGGACTCATACCAGAAACTACTGAAAAACAGACCAAAAAATGGCTGACTGTTACATTTACTCTAAATTGAAGCAAAGAGTTTGATACTGTGTATGTTTCTGTTTTTCATTTGTAGCATGCTTCTTTTAAATTACCTGGGCAAAACTGGCAGAGACACTCCTTTAATGGCAGCTGCAATTTTCTCTGCGGGTTGGAATGTTTTTGAATCTATAGAATCTCTGGAGAAGCCACTAAACTGGCTTCTTTTCAACTATTACTTGACCACTTGTCTACAATCCTCTATAAGCAGGTGAGTTGCCTTCTGAACTATTTAGCAAGGTGGAAGGATTTTAACATGAGATCGACAACAGGTATAAAAATATTGGCAAAATTAATGCTTTAATAACTGTAGTTGTTCTTTGTGCATTATTTGTTAAGTTTTGAAATCAAAGGGATCTTTTCAAGAAAGTTTGTCATTGATGTGACTAAATTTATATGCTGCTCAAGGGACTCAAAACAAGCCAAATGTACTTCTGTATCTATGGATGAAGTAAATGGATTTTTAAAATTTTTAGGCTTGCACATATCGACTTTGAGCAGATTTGCATATATAATAATTGTCTTAAGTCGGTGTTGGCTGCAAAAGCACAGAAAGGCCTAGTTCATCATTGGCTTGATAAAACCAAGGTGTATTTTGTATTCCCACATATGAAGTTCTCTTATCTTTGGCATCTTTCTCATGGTTTATGCAGATTTTTACCATGTTGCTGGATGTGCATACATATGGATGAACAATTATTCTGCTCTTGGATTCCAGACAGATTTTTGATATGACAGAAAATTAAAAACAAGCATGTTATACAGTTACTTCTGTAAATATATCTGTAAAGCAGAGAAATTCTACGTTTGTTTACATAATAAAAATACAAACCCTCCAATTTTTCTGTCCTTCTTTTTAGGCATCGACAAATATTGGAGAAATTATTTGATATGGATCTTGTGATGAAGGTATGTGAAAATGTTACTTCTGCTTGAGCTGGATGCTGTTTTCCAAATGCTGACATAGTTCCCTATTTGAATTCTGTACTTCAGGCTAGAACTATTAGAGAATTTGATAAGCAGTTCACTTCAGTCATGTTTGGCTACCGTTCAGTTGATGATTACTATGAAGATGCTAGCCCATGTCGCAAGCTGAAGTCAGTAGGAATTCCAGTGTTATGTCTAAACTCTGTGGATGATGTTTTCTCACCAGGTCATGGTAAGTTTAGGCTTTTTAAAATGTATTTATCTGTATATGCAGTCATTAAGATAAACTACATAGGTTTGAGAATAAACTCAGACCTATGTGTAGAAGTGTACTTAAATGTTACTTGCATGTAGGATCAAAACTTCCCATGGAGGGCTCAGTCTTGCAGTTAAGTTTAAGATACATATAAAACAGATGATGATGGAGAGACTTGATTAGTTCAGAATTCAGAAGTATATGGGGTGGCCTCATTAGGCATTGGTGGAGTCATTACAGTCAAAAGAAAGAAATAGGCACATTTAGGATGTGAGTTATCTCACTGTAAGGAAGATAACAGACATGGTGCCCTCTCTGAAGCACCTGTTTCTGTTCACCAAGTATGAAGAGAACCCATAAAAAAGGAACATGGATTCTGATGTCTGGATGTAGACATTCAGAATTCAAACTGTAAACAAGTGGGCTTTTTTATTGCCATTCTTTAAGTCCCTACAAAGAATGTGTGGGAGTTGCTTATGTTTGAGATGACATGAAATCCTCATCTGTTGATCTCAGTGTCACCTCCCATGCCTGTAAATTAAAAGTAAAAAAACCCAACTAAGTTAGATTAATTACATCTAATCATGTAGACCAAAATCTAGGGTAAGGGAAAAGATACATAAAAGGTGAGCTCCTAGAAGGAGGCATGTTGAAATTATTAAGAACCATCAATATCAGCTAAGCAACAGGCTGAAAATTACGTTTTCAATTTTCTTTCTGTTTCATGCCAAACACGTGATCAGTATGAACATTTCGCTTTTCCTCTGAAGATCAAAACCTTGTTGCTAACTATTCTGAAAATATATGCTTGTTCCTGTGGTCTGTGTATTGGTTATAGCTCCTGAGAAGAGAAGGAGAACAAAAGCTAATGTAGAGGAAAACCACTGAAATGAACAGCTGGTTGAGGCAACAGTGTTCAGCAATGATCACCTGACACTTTTAAAAATGTAGTTTATACAGCTGATTTATTTCAGGGAAGTTTTCTTCTGCCACCACAAGTGAATTGAGATTGTTGGAGAATGAGTCATGAAACTGAAGTGAGCAGGCAAACAGATCAGAACAACAAGCAGAAATGAAAGAATTGGAAGAGACTCTTTGTGTGTAGGGTTTATCAGTGTGCAGATGTAAAACACATACAGAAACATGCACACACATTATTATTTATAGTTTGAAGACCAGTTAGAGACAAATGTGACATGAAAAGGGCCACTCTAGTAGAGTGCACTAGAAAAAGTCTGATTTCTTCTTCTCTAGAACAAAAAGCATCCATGCTTTGCATGAACAATGTAAAGAAGTGACAGACACCTAATATGAGGGGGAAAATGGTGACTCTAGATTAGCCAAACTACTTGTCCCTTACATTGGCCAAAACAGAGGCTTAAAAAAAAAAGGTCTGGGTAAACATAGCAATATTATAGTAGAATACTGTATGCACCTTTAAAAATTTGCAGTTCAAAGGCTTTCTGAAACGGAGTTAGTCCCTTTGTACTTATTTTCTCTGTGGGATTTTTTTTCCTTGAAATCAGACAGTTGCTTATTCTCTTACAAGCTTATAATGGCCTGAAAATGAGAATGGATGGGCTATGACCCTAAAATCTATGTCCAAATATAAAATCTGGCCAGTGATTCTGAAGATAATTTTTATGGGTCTTAGGACCCTGGAGATGACTTTCCCCATAGTAGGGAGGTCATCCGCTGTGCCATGTTTCTTTCACAGAGTATCTGAGAGGGGGAACAATGGCTTCACCTCTTGGTTTAGCACTAGCTTAGTTTGTGGTTTCTGTCTAAAGTTAAGTAATATATGTGGCAGGGTCTACCTAGTTAGCCTAGTGACAACAGCAGTGAACCAGTCAGTGTGCCTCAGTCCCTGAAAGATTTGTTAGCCTTTCCCAGCTCATTATGACTGGGACTGGGACATTTATTACCTAGACAAAAGTTAGCCCAGATACTCCATCCTCTTTTTATCTCCATCTCTCAAGAGCCAGCTATTGATCTGACCCTAGGACATTCAATCAGATCACAAGAAAACAGTTTTTTCTTTACTGTGAGAGTGGTCAAATGCTGGCATAGTTTGTGTGGTCTCCATGTATTCAGATACTCAAACCTTACTGGACACAGCCCTGGGAAACCTGCTGTTGGTAACTCTCCTTGAGTAAGGGGTTGAACTAGATGATCTCAAGAGGTCTCTTAGAGCCTCAGCAGTTCTGTGATGTGTAATTTGAATACTCAAAGATTGAGTCCCCTTAGAGTACAGCTGTAGTAGATCTCTCAGTCCTTGAAGCTGTTTTGTAAAAGTAACACAAGTCTTGATGGACAGTGGGATGGTTGTGTGTGTAAAATTAGGTATCTAAACTATTGTGAGGATGCCTTAGAAGTCTTGAAGTGTAGAGGGGGGCGAGGTAGAACACCAGTACTTCTGAAACAAGAAATGCTAAGTCTATTGTAATGACTGTCCATCTTCTCTTAAAACTCTGAGCGTAACCAGCCTTTCTCCATGAAGGTATTTGGGTGGTTAGGCATTTGTTTATTCCTTGTTCACAGAGTTAATGCTGTTAGCTGTAAACCCTTGTACTTGTGGAGACAAGTTCACCTCAGAAAGGGCCAGCAGGATGATGCTGATTTCCAGCTAACAGCACAACTCTGTTATATCTGTCTATCCTTGGTTCCTTTTTCGTTTGTGCTGTGTACCCTCAGTGGGAATTGTTGTGCTGGCAGGAGACACAGAGCACTCTGATTAGCAGCCTGGGATTTATGTCTGGAGTTCATTCATCTTGACATCTTCTTTGAGCTGTTTTATGTTAGCAAACATAAAGGGCTGGTGTTACTCTTGGAGGTGATTTTATTCTGGCAACTGGCTATTTTTCTCAGACTCGAAACTTCTATCTGTGGACACATAGAAGCCTGTGCTAACCAAAAGCAGTTTCCACTCACAACTGTATCATGGATTCAAAGCCACAAAATTTATACTCATCCAAACCACACCCCAGCCTTTTGTTGACTTTGGGGACTGGTTATTTCATGCCTCATCTCTCCCAGTAATACCTACCAGCTTTTAAGCTACCTTCCAGTTCTGTTGTAGATAGCTGTAGTTTCCAAGAGCTGGGAAACCAGCCTAGAAAACTCATCAGGGAGAAAGCTGTGCCAGAATTCCTTTGTGTTTAAATAGTTTCCATAAAGCCAGGTATATCTATCGTCCAGCAACATATCTTGAGGGATACAAAACCAAGTCTGCTTTGCCACTACGTAATGTGAACCTAAAGAGACACTTCCCTTAAAAAGTGCAGATGCTGCTTGAGTTGCTTGTTACTACCTGATCATTTCTTCTCATGTGCTTTTTGGTATGCTTTGTACTTCCCAGCAGTTATTTTTAAATATATTGTGAAAATGTGCCATTTGATCTCAATCCAATATTATGAAGAAGCAATCAGTTTGCAGTCATTCCTTAATGTTGCTGTTTAAAGTTCACAGAGCTTGGCAAGCTGATGTATCTGTAGTTTAATTCTGGAATGTAATTCTCATATTGCATAATACTGACTAATGAAAACAAATGCTTTCTTCATTGCATGACACTTCTCTCACCATAACTACTTTAAACAAGCCATTGCTTCAGGAAATACATAATAAAGCCAAGTCAAGCACTTGTATTTTGTAAATGTGAAAAATAAATCAGGAAGATGGAGTGATAATATTCATTATCACTGTCACATTTAGCTTTTCATCTGAGTGACATTTTTCTCTGAAGAGACTTTAAGCAGTGTATTAGGCATCTGACTTAAATTCCACTATACTAATGCTTAGCTAATTGCTGCTGATGAGCATTGTGCCCAAGCTGGAAGCCTGCCCTTGGACTTAGGTACCATGCCAGCTCCCTCCTGATCCACTGTGACAAATAAGTGCATGTCTGAAGCTCAGTTATATATATTTTATTGAACTCTCTGACGCTTTTGTGTCCCCCTGAATCCAAACTTGAAGTAATTACTCTTAGGTGTTACTTTACATCCTGTTATATAAAAGAGCACAGTTGAATGAAGTTGTCAGGAGAGACCAAATGGCCAAGGCAGATAATAATTAGGTTAAAAGTTTAAGGAACAGAGACAAATCAAGCAAAAAATGGAATGTCTGACAGCAGTGACTTATATGTTTTTTCTTTTGTTCTTTAAGAAAATAGTAACTTCTTTTTGGCAAAGAATGTACAACAAATTGGTTTTGAATGAAGTAATTCTGCATATAAGTATTTACATTGTGTTTCTGTGATCACAAATCACAGGTCTGTGCTTGCTGGATCAAACAGCAGTACAGATTTTGGCCAAAAGAAACTTAAGTGCAAGGTTATGTGTGGACAAAAATGAACAGTGGTGACTTTTGGCATACAATCCTATCTCCTAGAACGCATACATCCAGTGCTCCATTCATCTGCCTTTTACATTGCAAAATTCACTCTGTTGCCTTGTGGTTATATTTATTGGATGGCTAACAGTCCCTAGGAACAGCCTTGAGAAAAGTACCACACCACTGCCAAGCATCATCTACTTTTTGGCACTGAGGACCAACACAATATACTCAATTATCCTCTGAGAACCTCCGGAGCAAGAAACTCTGCTGGGGAGGAGTTACATGGAAAAGAGAGGGAATTTCAGGATGGGGAAGATGACATTTGTATAAAGACCTGCATGTGGCTTGCACCTTACCAGGCATGGAGAATAATCAGCATCTTACTGCAGGACTGATAGGCTTCTAGGAAAGAGCCACTGTAGCTGTGTGGAGGCAGGCAGCACATGGCACCCACTTCAGTATTGCCAACCAGTTTGGGAATGAATGACCACCAGCAAAGGGGTTTGGGAGCTATGATTACACTGACAACCTCTGAATGACAGGCATGCAGAGGTCATGGTGAGATTGGCCTGTAAGGGCTTCCCCAGCTGGGTTGGCAGGGTAGAGGAGACATTTATTATGATCTCTCTTTTAATCCCCCAGCAAAGCAGTTTCTTATCAGGAAGGGACATTATCCCTACACATTGACACTAGTCTGCCAAATTGAATGACTGTCATGTTTTTGCACGTTTTCGCTAGTGAGGAGGTACTTTCAGGACAGTTAGCAGCTGATCCCGAATCTGTTAGGAGTGATGGAGTTCTCATGCCTATGGAGGTCAAATCTGTCTCTCCTCACATATTCCTTCCCATACCCTTGCACAGAAGCCTATTTATTAGTCCCCTCAGTTCTGCAGAAAGCTGCAGAACGGGTGTGGAAAGTGTGATTCATTGCCTGAAGCAGGCATGGGGTTTGTGTCTGATCCCCACTTCTCCCCTGGGATTCTGTTTAACATGGACCACAGGCTACTGGAGTGAAGAAGAGCAGATGGCTTGGTACAGATAAGTGGGCAAATTCCTATGCAGTCGGCAGAAGGTGACATGAATTGCAGCCACTCTCTTTGTACATGGCAATGTGTTCCTACACAGAATCCAAGAGAGGCAGATCAGAGATTGCTGAGCAGATTAACTCAGGCAAAACTCCAGACAAGTGCGTGCTGAGTCTGAAAATGATGCATGTGTTGGATTGCAAGAAATAACATGTTGTTTTCTGCATCTCATGTTCTCAGCATGTGCTATTCCCCAGTCTAGGCTTTTACATAATTGACTTTTTCGTCTGGCCTCAGTACTGCTTTAAAAGGTTTCCAGCTGAACAAAGGAAAAGCCAAGAATTTCTTGTAGCAGCAGTAAGAAGCACAGTTTCTTCCTCCTAGTAAAGACTCAAAATCGCTTAGTAAATGCTGGAATCCACAAACTACTTAGATGCCTGCAATTTTGAAAGGAGGGAAAGAGTGGAAGAAATGGATAGCACTGAGTAGCAAAGAACCTCACATATTTGGCAAGAGAGTCCCCATTGCTCTCTGGAGCTCAGTCCATGCTCCCCCAGGGCATGGTCAGGTACCTTATGTTATAGGCAGGGAGCTTGTAACCCACCTTCACAGCAGACACTAACCCAGCTCTGCAGGCAGTTGGTTTTGCATCTGTGCTGAAGCCTGGAGTGGAACAGAGCGTGTCGTTCCAGGCACTGCTGGTAGGGACCTCTGAGGCACACGCTGCTCCCCTGGCACCACAGGTCCAGTGCTTCTGCCCTGATCTATTTTAAGTTGCACAGCTGTTCGCCACAGTCATTGCACTCAAGTTCTCCTGTGACTTACTCTGGCTGGGGGTCCTTTTTTGGCTAAGCAAAGGGCTACTCTGTGCTCTTACTCCAGTTGCTGAAAATGAAGGCAAACTGGCATCTCAAGCACACAGCTATGAGTTTGCCAGCATCCAAATGAAAGTAAGGAGCACATATATCTATCAAGAAGGCAGTAATATGTAGAGATAGGGACTATTCAAGGATAATGACTTTTGAGATAGTAAATACATAAATGGGTAAAAGAGCAGAGTCTTAGGAATGAGTGGACAGTGCCTCTGAAGGAAGTGCAGTCAGAAAGGGATGTGAACAACTGAACAGGCCCAAAATTGATTCAAAATACTTTAAAGTAAATAAGGAAGTAATATAAATCTTGTGAATGACTTGCTGCTTAGTGTTGTAGTGACAAGGCATTTTTAGTTGAGCAGTATATGACTTAAAATCAGCTTTATTTTCTTGTCATAACCTTTTTTAGACAATGCAGTGAAACTGCTGCTACTCCCTTCTTTGGACAAAGCATTTTTGTTTTGCTGTTGCTTTTTCTGTCAATCCTGAATAATCAAAAATCTGTATGATTTTTTTTCTGTTTCTTAAAGTTTCTTACTTGAAAACTGGAACTTTGAAAGGCATTCTTTACTGAAATGTGCTGAGATTTCTGCTCATTCAGATGTCTACTTAGCATACCTAAAACTCCAGAGGAATTTGCTTAAATAACTTAATTTGTATAGATCTGTGGTGTTTGCAGTCTTGATATAAAGCTCCACTGCTGTATCAACCACTTCAAGTGATAACAGGGTCATCCCATCGCATTGCTTTTGCTGTTCTGCCCTGAGAGTATTCAGATTTAGGGCTGTTTATTTACCCTTTGTAAAGTCATATGCTTTCTCTGGTGTCAGTCTGTGCTAAGTGACCTCTATTTTCCTTCACAAAGGGAACTTCCCAGGTGGTGAAATTGATTAAGCCACACATCTATGCAGAGTCAAAACAGGAGGCACTGAAGCCTCCCTCCTACACATTTCCAGATCAGTGCATATCTCAGGTGTCATTCACTGATGACTTAAAGCTAGTTGTAGGCCATAGCTGAAATGGCCACCTCACTGAAGGCTCCATCTGACTGTAGCTGCCACTATGCAGATGTTGGCATTAACATGGGGAACTGGATTAGGGCGCTAATCAGATCAGGAAAACTAACTGAGCAAAAGAAAAATCCTTGTAATAATCTACATTCTAAAACAATTTCTAGCAGTCATATTCAGTAGAGAACCACTAATCTCCTGGGTGGCACAGAGCAGCTTTCTGTGTCCTTGTACAGTTGTTTGCCCCTTCCTCTTTCTCTGTTAAGATTGTGTCTTAGATTATGGGCTCCTCAGGGCAAGAACCATCCCCCAGTGTGTTGGTATGGTGTGCTTTAAACATGCAGGTGTAAACATATGGCAGATCAGATATAATGATGATGTTTTATATTAGCTAATAGGATATCTTACAGACTAAATCTTACCCTGACATTAAACGTTCTGTGCTTGGCGTCTCATACAATTGCAATTGAGTCCCAGTTCCTCAACTTTTTTAAAGTTGAATATTGCAATAACAGTTAAAATTAGAGGGTTGATTTTCCTTTTACTTACACTATTTATAGCAAATCCTAAGTATGCATTAACCTGGGTGCTGTTCCATCAGTGTGAGTGAAAGACAGATGAAGCTGAAATTTTTACAGCAGCCAGGGGGGGAAAAAAAATCACACAGGTAAGGTGAGTTAATGCTGATGAGAAAAATGGCTTTTAATACAGCTGTGTTTCCAAACCCTCTAAGACATTTAAGCATATATTAATGTTGTGCCTATTTATTCATACATGAAAAATGTTTAAGAGAAATTATTCAATGGCTGGCATTTCATAGAATGTTAAGGACTTAAAACATTTTCCCCCCCCCTTTTAGCTATACCAGTAGAAACTGCCAAACAAAATGCAAACGTTGCTTTGGTTCTGACTTCGTGTGGAGGCCATATCGGCTTTCTGGAAGGAATATGGCCAAGGAAGTGCACTTACATGGACAGAGTCTTCAAGCAGTTTGTGCAAGCTGTGTTTGAGCATGGAAATAAAATCTTTAGCATGTAGCTTTGGACAACTATTATAGCACAGTGGCACATTCTGACAAGGGCAGTTAAGCTTAGTGCACAAATTTTAACTCCTGTAAGCCAGCAAATGGATGAAGTCTATTACTACATGCAAAAATATTTTTGCCTAAGATTTTGTAGCCAGAAACTAAATATTATGTTGTCACTTTTATATTTATTTTTAATATGCCTTACTAAGAATGACCTTAAATGAAACAGTGTTCTGCATACATCAAATTGCACTTAACCAAAACTATCAAGTAGAGAGATTATAATTCCTCAGGATTTTAATTTAAACCAGTATGTATTTAGGAGACTTTATTTACATGGCTTTTACTATAAGAATGGCAACACTCAAAATAGCTTATATTGTCCTGTCACATATAGTACCAGTCGGCCCATTCCTTGGAGCGCTGATGGTGAACATCTTAAAATATGAAAACAAAAGGAGGGATCAAATAAAAGTACTGATTCTTCAAATAAGTCAAAATTTCAGCATGTTATTCCACAGCATTAGATTGATACCTGCTTTTGCTGTTCGGCTCTGAGAGTATTCAGATTTAGGGCTGTTTATTGTTTTTTAAACTATGTCAATGCCATACTTGTCTTACATGGTTATTTTTTAAAGAACTCATTTATAGTGTTTACATATAACCAAAAGATTCCTTTAAAACAGTACTGTAATAACTTACGTAATTAAAAGACATTTTGCATTTCAGAGTTTATGTAAAGCTGGGTGTTGTCACATAAGTAACACATACTTCATATAACTGGTAAACTCAGTGACTGAACCTGCTATGTTTATATTACCTTGCAAGAACATTTCAGTTTTAAAGAATAAATATTAGAGCATCAAGAAATTATTATATAATCTGCTTTAAATTAAAAAAGATAAACAAATTCAAACCTTTTGTCTCTGCTATTGTTTCGTATCATTTTTGAAAAGAATGGAACAACCTGTTTAAAGAAAGTTGGGATGGAGGTCAGAGTCATGCCTCTGGTTTGTTTATTTCATCATTTGTCAAATCACTGAAGCCACTGCAAACCAACTTCTGCCCTAGTGGCTCACAAGTTGTGAGGGTGGCCGAGGCATCACTGTCCTCCTGAGCCCTGATAGAGTGACAGCCAGCGTGGGCCTTTGAGGAGAAAGGACAGTTGGACAGAATGTATTTTGAAACTGTTGGGAAGCTCTAATTTAGGGCATACTGAAATGTAAAACAGGCCCTTAAGCAGCATCTGTGGAGCTCCCATCTTTTGCTGATCACTGATTTGGGCCCAGCCACATACAAGAAGTCAGGAAAGATGCCTCTGCATTTTTATTTTTATCTTTTGAGCGGGGTCAGTACAAGAAGAAAATGCAGCAAAAAAAAGCAAGTCAGGTCTTTTGTCTCAAGCAGTACGTGAACACTCCTCTTGCAAGGCATGTTTCCTAGTAACAGCAAAGGAAGAACAAAAATACTTTTTGTCTTTAGAAAAAGAAATTGGGACATGCTATACGAGAGCTGTTTTGTAAGGTAGACAGTTGAATTAAGAAAATTAAAAAGTGCTTTCAAGTTTTGACTTTTCAACAGGCACTTTCCCAAATAATGAACTCTTATTTTTTCTCTGATAAGAAAAATTATGGAAGTGACTTGCAAAAGCAAAATGAATTTTTTTGCATGCTACTACAATACAGAAAAATAGCATATTAGTAGGGTGCCTTATTTATTCTTGTATTCATTTCCAGGTTTTATGTTAATGCAAAAAAAAGAGAGCAATAAACAGTGTATTTAGTGTTATGTTTGTAAAATTGTTTAGGTACAGTACCGTTCAAAATTCAGCATCAAGTATTAATAAAAATAAAAGCACTTACATTAAATCACACCTTACTGTTTAAATAAAAGTAATATGATTAATGCCAGAATTTCTGTGTCTCTGCACTGTCTTAATTTAGGTCCAATCCCTATACAGATCTCCATGAGACATTTATCTTTAAAGCTACATCAAGCAAAAATCTGTAAAGCTGGTTTTCCCCCCCCCCCCGCCCCATCCCAGATGTGCAGTGTCCTTATACCCCATCAGGGAAAAGCACAGTGTGCAAGGTGGTAGCAATCAAATTTTAATATGGGTATCTTCAAGCTTTCCCAGTCAGATTTTCTGAAACAAAAAATGCAGACACTTCAGATCTTACAGGGTACACACAAGCTAGAGACAAGCATAAACATTTTTGCTGTGTAATAACTTTGTACCTCACACACAGTTTTATAAGTGAGCCAAAGTCCACAATGTTCCCTCTATTCAAAATACTGTGAATTCACAGGGTCTTTATTTGGCTTTTCATGTGATCTGAGTATCCAGGCATCAACAGAGATCTATAATGCTGAAGGTGGGAGAGTTGTTAGTTCTCAATGTACTCATTACTGGAAAGATGGAGTAGAACAAAAAAAATTCCAAGCCACAAAGGCTGCAGACACCTGCCTCTTAAAAGAACTTTCTTGGTAGTTCAGAATCCCAAAGTAGCTGAAGTTGGCGGGGTCCTCTAGAGATTATCTAGTTCCACCCTCCTGACTAAGACAGTACATAACCACATACATGCTCCAGAACATCCACCTCTTCTCATTTTTCCCTTGGAGTCAATGCATAGTACAGTTCTTTTTCTCTGTGAGGCCTTCAGTCACCCAAGAGCTATTTGTGGCCTCAACTGCCTTCGCACCAGATCATAAAGACCAAGACTTTAAAGTGGACACATAACACCACCATTTAAAATACTTAGCAGAAGGGGCTGTGGATGACAGTCTACAACTCCGTAGGAGCTGGTGTCAAGAAAATGCCACTAAAGCAGCAGTGACTCCAGGCAGGTGAGCATGGTCCTGTCAATGCGGCACTGAGTGTCACACTTCAGATACCAACACGCTCACTTGCAGAGTGCAGTCACTCTGAGGCCCAAACTCCTCATTACAAAGATTGCAAAAGGGCTCCACATTCAAGAATTACTCCCCAGATGTGGTTCAGGAAGCTTCTCCTTACTTTCTCCATGCTGCAAGTTGAAATTTCCAGCTGAGATCTAATAGTCAACTGTTTGAGCCCTTCAAATCAACAGACTGGAGCAGCTTACTTTATCTCAGCAGCTCCCAAATGTTTCATACAACAGCCTCCTCCCCTTTTTCTGTAATGGCCTGGAACCCTGTGTACCACTCACACATATATCCACTCTCTGTCCCAGACCCAAATGTATGTAAGCCAGTTGTACCAGCCTTCCCTCCAGATACAGCTATCTGCAGTCCTTTTTATTCCTGTTCCCCTCTTCCCTTGGAAAAAAAAAAAAAAACAAACAACCAAAAAAACCCAAAACAACTCATATTCAGCATGCAAGCAAAGTGGACAAGTCCCAGCCCAGTTTTTTTCCTGCCTCCCTGCAAAAAGAAAAACACCAAAAGAAAACCAACTATTCAAATTCTACTTCCCCCCCTTTCGAATATGGCCCCCTGCTTTTTCAGCTAATTGTAAAGCTCTAACTCCAGGCAGGGCATTCGCCAATCCTTGTTGTCCCACGTGCCACCTACACAGGAATTTCAGAGGGGAACTGCCTCTTTCACCCACAACTCCTGTAGCTACCTGGCTCCTGCCAGTGACTCACACCTGCCAGGAAGAAGATTTTAGCCTTGCACTCTGCTTCTCCCCGGGTCGCTTCAGCTCAATGCATCATCACCCCGAGGAAAAAAAAAAAGGAAACATTTGTTCCCTGAGTCATCGAGTTGCTGTAACACACGGGCATACTTCAGCCTCTGGGTTCTCATCCCAGCATGCCAGCTGGTCAAAAAGAACCTTGGAATGCTCAAGGCAATGATTAAGAAAGAGGAAGGCATAAAAAAGCCCGAGAGACTCACCCTGGGGATTTGCTACTGACCTCCAGCATACATGCTGGGTCCCCCCAAGTAACTCCTGCTGCAGCCAATCTGCTGGGGAATATCTCAGCCACTTTTTGGCTTTGGGTTGTTGTTTAATTTTCATTCCAACAGAAGAAAAGGAAAAATCTGCTAAGCAGACAGGTGGTGTTCATCGGCAAGCTTCTCTTCCTCTTAAGGATCCAATTTTCCTGTCTCATTGCTTCTACTGGAGATGCAAAAATCAGCTTCTCCCTTCTTCCTAGGATAGAGGGACTTTTTGAATCTGCTGAAGGGAGGAAAATCGGAGCCCTGTGCTGTCTCAGCTGCTCGTCCAGTTCCTTAAATGTTCAGTATATGTAGTGATCAGAAAGCCACTGGTTTAAATGAGCTTCCCGTGTGGCCTTACCTCACCTGTCCGAGGTGCGAGCGGTGCTTGCAAGGTTAATTACCGATGAAAGGTTAAGCAGCTCCTGCCTTTTGGTTGTCTGTCACCACTTCCTTGCTCAGATGAGATATCTGATAAAAAGCAGGGCAGGGTGGGGGTGTGTTTGCATGTCAAAGGGGGCTGTAAAATCTGCGTGCTGGCAGGACCGCTGGGATTGAGTTTGGGATCAAGAGCTCAATCCTGTAACTCTGCAGCCCGCCCTAGGGCTGCGATTTCACAAGCAGCTGCCAACGTTAACAGCTCCCAAATGCCAAAAGGGGAAGGCTTGCCCTTCCTCCTCCCCTGTCTTTTCTTATCCTGATTGCAGTCATACAGCCTTTCTTACTCTGGTAGAGTATGACTCAGTTTTTCCGCTGGGTTTGGTTTGTTTTACATATATATATATATATATATATATACACATATATATATATGTACTGGGGGTCCCTCAGGTGCTAGATGGAGGCTGGTATGGTAAGGAGCTGGAAAACACTGCTGGGAGTGGGCATAGGAAGTGGAGAAAATAATAGAAGCTTCCACTCTCTGGTGACAGTCATCTCCCAAAGCTGTAGCCCTCTGCAATTAGCAAAGTGATCCATTATCAGCTGAGTTATTCCATGAAAAAAGGCATAACCTAGAAGCAAGTAATTTTTCACTCAGATGCAGGCAAGAGGCACTCCAGCAGTATTACTGCAGTGGTAAATAAACATGGCTAAATTAACAAAGAATCCTTTTGGGGTTAAATCTATCCTACTCATATACTCCACCTATGTGAATGCAGTTTCTCCTCCCTCCCCAGGTTCCCCAGTTCAACAACAATTCATGCCCAAGCACTCGTGTTTATATTCACCACAACCTCCAAGGAGAGTAAATTTCTGTAAAGTTTGTATTCTTTCAACAACGGGATTTGCTAGCAAGTTCACACTGACATCAGTGCTTCAGAATGCTGCCACCTTCTGTGGAAAACTGGAAAATTACTGATATTCTTCGATCCCATGAAATAAGTTTTTCCAAATTTTGGAATTTAATGCTTTATAAGAATGCCTGCTACTTTACATATTTCCCTGCTGTACAGCAAATTACTATTTCATGGAAGGATGTAAGAAAATCTAGCTTTACTTGCTTCATGTTCCTAAGAAAGAGACATGGAAAAATATAATTTTAAATTTATAAAGATCATGATAACATAAAGAAATGCTTTTATCATCCTTCAGGAAATTTACATGCAGCCTAGTGATTAAAATATCCTTCATCTGGAAAATATTCTTCAGTTACTGAAGGAGAGCAGGAGACCACATGTGTCTGCGTTCATTGTAAAGTCACAGCAGATTATCATGCATTAAAGAGGAGCTGCTACAGGGAGTTATAAATAACATCTCCTCCTATCAGCTTTAAAAAAAAACTACAGCTGCAGAAAATTCCCATTTATCCAGTACAAACTGTGTTTCAATGAAGTGTGTCCAGAAAGAGGACTTATCAAGGAAGGCAGTTCCTTGTTCCAGTTAACAAAGAGACAGAGAACTTCACAGGCAAAACAGAGCATCTCGAGGTAAATTTGATATTTATACGAACAAATTTATGCTAGTCAGAAACTTGACAGCAATTTCCAACAATCCCATAAATGTGATAACAATAGAAATCACTAAAATGTTTTGAAGATTAAAAACAGATCTAGAAAGGTTATTATAAAAACAAAAATATCTCTTTTTTAAATACTTCAAGCATTGGCAAATTAATATTTACAGAACCAAATAATAAAATACTTCTGTGGTCTCCTTTAGATCAGTGAACTGTAACCAGAAATTGTAAAGGAAATCAGAAATCTCTGGGAGAAAGCCCGTCACATCCTACCTTTTCTTCTAAAACTTTTCATGCCTATTGGCTGAGGTTCATCAGGCTGTTCCCAGTGGTTTATACACATCACTGTGTGATGTGGTGAATTCACAGTGAAATAAACTGAGGCTGTGTCTATATTGGCAAGTATAAACTGATAGGAGTGGGTATGCTGAGCAAAGATACCCAATGTCAAGATCCTGATACACTTATGTACATTTCAGGTAGGACCTACTCCAGGTTACCCCTAGGAAAGTGATATGGATGGAGCACACTAGGTATACGAGGCACCTCTGCATCAGTATTCTAGTTAGGATCAGCACCTCACTTTTGAAGGGAATCCTCTGATGGCTCCCACTTACCATTCAGGGTCTTGGAGTGTGCATAATGAATTCCTTTTGAAGGAAACCAAACCCACAGTTACATCCCCAGAACACACTCAAGATATTCAAACTCCAGCTGTCACTGCATCCATAGTGACAAAAGGTGGTCTGGACTGCCACATCAGTGGTGTGGATGTCAGATTTTCAGCTTTTTCTTCAGAACTTCTCATACTTGCCAATGCAGACAACAAGCTCAGACATGTAAATATCCTGAGGCAAAGAAGCCATGACATAAGGTTTGGTGAGGTATAAACACTTTACAAATGTAGCAAGGACTGAAATATCCTAGACCATGGCAAAAATCACAAATAGGTGGTTATGCTATAGTGTGAGTTGTGAAACACTATGCAGAATACACAGAACAAAAGAGCCAGCTGGCACCTTCAGAGTTACTGCTGGACTTAGGGAAGCAAAACAAGTTGGACAAACGGACTCAAGAAGGCAGCTCACTGCTCACTGAGTGAACTCAGTGCTCTGGAGAGAGGAGTGGACACGGTGCAGGACCAAGACACACCCAAGAACCCTCTTTAATCTCCCTGACACAGACAAGCATCCATCCTTCTTTACACCTAAGTGACATACAGTGACACCGTGACACACCTGTACCAAGGGGGCTGGCAGCTGTCTGCACAACTGCACAGCTGAGCAGCAGCTGAGTAACCTATTTCAAAGGTGTCTGCAAACAATTGTGAGAAGCGGCCCTCAAACACCAAGGAAACGCTGCTGCAAGCACATCTGCTGTAATGCCACTAGGAACTTGGTGGGACTCAGAATCACAGAAACACAGAATGGGTCAGGTTGGAAAGGACCACAGAGGGTCATCTGGTCCAACCTTCCTGCCCAAGCAGGGTTATCCTAGAGCACATAGCACAGAATTGTGCCCAGACGGTTCTTGAATATCTCCAGTGAGAGAGACTCCACAACCTCTCTGGGCAATCTGTTCCAGTTCACAGTCACCCACACAGTAAAGTTCTTCCTCATGTTCACGTGGATCTTCCTGTGCATCAGTTTCTGCCCATTGCCTCTTGTCCTACTGCTTAGAACCCCCGAGGAGAGCCTGGCTCCATCCTCTTGACAGCCTCCCTTTGGATATGTACACTCATTGATCTCAGTCGACTCTTTTCATTTCACTACAGCTGCCAGCTGTGAGGTGTCAGCCACTGACACAGCGCAGGCCGCCACCGCAATCACTTTGTCCCCACTGGCCCCACAGCACGTGGCGCGGCTTTTCCCCCTTGTTTTTGGCAAAGGACGAGGCTGGGACAGCCCACCTGGGCGCCCGGCGGTGGGAGCGGGCTGAGCCACCAGGACACGGCCGCCATCAGGGGAGCTTAGACATCCTGTGGTTCCAACCCCCTTGCCGTGGGCAGGGACACCTCCTACTAGGCCAGGTTGCTCAGAGCTCCCTCCAGCCTGGCCTTGAACACTTCCAGGGATGAGGCATCCACAACTTCTCTGGGCAACCTATTCCAGTGCCTCATCCCCTCGCATCAAAGAATTCCTTCCTAATACCTAACCTAAACCTACCCTCTCTCAGCTTGAAGCCATTCCCCCTTGTCCTGTCAATACATGCTCTTGTAAACACCCTCTACTCCTCAGATGCGCGTATTAAGTAGTATCGTCTCCGGATTCCTTACTTAACANCCCCGGCGGCCCTGGCCGCGGGAGCTGCCGGCCGGGAGTGGAGTCCCACCGCCAGGCCCTGCCCCGGGAGGGCTGTCACCGCGGGGCGCTGGGGCGGCTGACACCGGGCAACGCTTGGAGGCCTTCCCTTCCCTTCCCTTCCCTTCCCTTCCCTTCCCTTCCCCTCCCTCCGTCCTGAGTTGTGCCGTAGGGGCTGCCAGGCGCTGCCGGGGCCCTCTGCCGGGACGGCTGAGGTTCGGGATCGCGCCCTGTCCAGCTGGTGGGGGACCCGCCTCAGCCCCTGCTCTAAGGACTGGAAACTGTGGGGTTCGCGTTTCTGTATTTTGTTCGTTTGTTGGTTTGGGCTTGTTGAGTTTGAGGTTTTTGTTTGCTCTGTTTTGTTTTCGGTTTTTTTCCTCCTGTACTTCTTGCACCAAACCTTTCTTCGCTCGTGTTCTAGTTTGTTCCTGCACTTCTGTGTCTTCCCTGCTTTCCATAATCCGGCTTTTACTGGAGGGTGACTTCTCCAGGGCAGAGACTGCCAGTTCTGGAATGTCTGGAAAAGACTTTGCTCTGTTGTACAAAGTATTAGTAGGAAAGAAATTACTGTTCAAGAGCTCTGTGGGAGGAGAGTTTATTTTTTGGTTGCCTGAGAAGGAGTGCCAGCGAGGGAAGTTTTGTACTTTCTGTTTTGTACTTCAAAGTCTTCCCCGAGTGTGCCCTGTCATGTCTGGAAAAAACCAAAGAAGGTCCAGGTATATACAGTGTATGTCATGATATTCTCAAATTCTGAGGGTCGGTGTTGTGCTCTAAGAGACCAAAGACCTATTCAGCAACTAGGGCTGTTATTTTCAGGATTAGTGACCATACTGCATCTCTGACAGGTTTTCTTTGACTGGTGGAAACCCACAGGCTTGTGAGGTGTCGTGGAGCTCATGAGCAATTAGAATGTAGGCATGCAAATTCTATTACCTGCTCCTTAGGGAGACACATGAAAATAGCACCACAAAAAGTGCTGTGAGAGATTTCTTCCCTAGGTAGAATTAAAAAAATATACCTCAGATATGGGTTGTTTATCATGTATCTTCTTTAAAGGAGAAGGTCAGAAGACAGCACTGGTGTCTGGAATCTGAGTTTTTAATCAACTTTCTAACAAAATTACCAGTTTGCATGGTCAGAAATGCTTTCGTAAGTGGATAAATGAAAATGAGGTTAAGGACAATATAAAGTCTAAAGAAAAGAAAAAGTACAGTTGTTTACTTTTTCCTTTTGGATAATGATCAGTTATTAAAAGGAGCTTAACGTAAGTGTCTTTTGAATTGTTAGGGAAAGGCATTCATTTGTCAATACTGGAAGTCAGACTTTAGTAGTAATGAACTGAGAGTGTCTGGTCTGTGTTACACAACCGGTGACTTGTTCCTGTTTGACCTTAAAAATGTGTCAGATTTAACATCAGATCAGTTAAGGTTTGAAAAGCAATGTAGTTTTATAGAAACCTATACATAATCTGTAAGTCTGTCAGTGACAAAAATTAATAGGTAATTCTTGATTGAAAAAGGTGATGTGGAAGTTCTGACCACTGAGTCTTCCAGTAAACTTTATTTTTTAAAGTTATTAGTGAAACTTTATTCGACAATTATTACCTATGCTATAGTAGAATAATGGTGTCTTTGAATAAGGGAACTGAAAAGTTTCACAAGTCAGAAATCTATATGAAATCTATATGAAAGGCACAATCAGCCAAATCTGTGAAGATATTTTTGTCGAGAATCTCTGCTAGCTTTCAGACTCTTGTGCAGGATAACTTCTGCATCGTTAACATCATTTCAGTTCTCATGAAAACATTGTCTTTAACTGCCCAAGGCAAATGTCTCTAATAATGCTATTTTCTAGGCTTTCCATCTCTGATTTGTAGCTTAAGTCATATTAGAAGGAACAGTTGTAGGTGGTTGCTGATGTCTGTGAAGTTCTGTTGTAGCAGCCACAAAACTTGGTAACTGAGTCTAATGGATTTATTCCCTGTTGCTGTGAAGCACGAGATTGACAGCAGTCCCACGTTTTTTGCCAGTTCTGAAAGAGAGCAGTACACTATTTTCTGGAAAAAGGTGAAAGGCTGAGAAACTTCCTTTTGAATTGTACTGATACTTGGCCCCATTTCAAAAGGTAAAAGGATAGTGCTTAAGACAGCAAAGTGCCAAAAATTGTTGGATATGGAAATAAAAAATAAAATTTGTCTGTTGTTTTTTGGTGTGTTTTTTTTTTTTTTAGTTCCTTATCAATGAAACTCTAAAATTAATAAGCATTGTTTGAGGGGATGGAAGAGGGTGGGAATTCAGAGTCTTGAGTAGGAAGTTATGAAGTGTTTACTGCATGAACATTTTCTGTTCTTCATAGGTGGCATGAAACATCCTGTTTGTAAGCATATGCATAAGGAATGCTCTTGTCACACCTTGATAAGTTACTTTGGCCTAAGCATCGATTGCCTCTTGTAAAAACCTGTAAGTAAAATGTGTCATTTGATTTGAGATTGCGTTAATGATTTGCTTTCTGATCACAGCATTCTGGCTGTAAAAGGAAAAGTGAATATATAAAAATGAAAAGTTATGATATTTGACAAAGAGTCTAAAAGCAGAGTCGCTGCTTGTTTTTTTTTTTTTTACAGAAATGGCAGCTCAGAAAAGGAAGTCTACGTTAGTAGAACCTTCTGCTAAACGTCCAAAGCTGGACAAGAACAGCAAACCATCTTTGTCAAAGAAGGAAAAAGAAGTGTCAGATACAAAACATGGCCCAAATAAATCAAAGCCCAATCAGTGTGCTGTGCAGGAGAAAACTGTACTCAAAACCTCTGTCAAACCAAACAGGTCAGTGACAAAAAAAATACGTAATTCTACATTATCTTGATAGACTACGTTAGTGCAGAAACAATCTAAGCAGAGGGAATCTGAGTTAAAGATACAGCTAAGTAGTTAAATAGTGCTAGAAGGGAGATCAGATTTAAATCGTTATGTATGCTGTCTGCTACATGATTTTTCTCTGGAACCATGTAAGTGCCGTGAAATCCAGAAAGACCTCCTTCAAAAAAGTTTCTGAAGCAAAAATAAATCTAATATTATCTATCTATCTATCTATCTATCTATAGCTCATACTTGATTTGAAAGTCACAAAAGTGATTAAAAACTGCTAGAGATGTTACAAAGCATTCATCTGGGGTTCATAGTTCAGTCTTGCCATGCATAAAAAACATTAAATACAACACTTAAGAGTAACTAGGTGGAAGTGAACACCTTTTTGGAATAATTCTAGAGCAAATTCTTCCAAAAATAATGAGAGTATAAGATCTAGTGTTTTTGAAAAAGAAAAGAGGCAGATGAGGAATGTAAAGAATCTTATAAATATTCTACTTTCTGGATGCTGAAAAAAATATTATTTGAATCTTTCAGTGATAACACCAATGAACCTGAAGTAGGAACACGCATGACTACAAGATCATCAGCACTCAACTCAAATAATAAAACAATATCTGGCAAAACAGTCCAACAGCAGCAGCCTAAATCTGCAAAAAATAAGGAGGTATGCCAGAAAAAATCTGTGCAAGAAATTCCTAAGTCAAAATGCTTAATTGCGCCAAACGAGCCAGTAATGAGGAGATCACAGAGACTGCAGCAGTTAACACATGTGCATGTTCCAGCAAGATCCCTGCGCAGCAGAGAAGTTAAAGAAGAAAAAGTTTTGGAAGTTAAGCACAGTAGCCAAGCAAAAAAACACAGTGTTGCAGCAAAACCACTGAAATCTGCTGGAGGGAAAACAGAACAGAAAAACACAAAGATAAAGCCAAACAATACAAACGAGGATAAAGAAATACGTGTAGAAGTGACCAGCTCTCTGAAAGAGAAAAAGTGTAAAGCAGACAATAAAAAGGATAATTCCAGTAGCTTTCAACAAAATCTTCAAGGGTCCTCATCATGTCCTGCTGAGAGTCTTGAGGAAGTCAACAAAGTCCAAACAGGCCCTGTATCTCCTAATTCCAACAACGCAAAGAAAGTGGAAACTGATTCTCTTAAGCCAAATTCTACCGCATCTAAGGAAAAGCAACAAACACATCAGAGCATAAAACCCAGTACAAAACCAAAAAATACTTCACAGCCATCTGTAACTGAGACAAATGTGGCTGATCAACCAGAGAATGATGCAAAATCCAAAAGGGTGAGCATCCTTGAACTTTGTGAAGAAATTGCAGGTGAGATTGAGTCAGATACAGTAGAAGTGAAAAAAGATTCCCCTAATGCAGAGGATAGCAAAGCAGAAGAAAAGCACGATGACACACAGTTACAGCAAAGTGAAATGCTTACTCAGAAAGAACCCAGTCAAAGTACTCAGTGCAAACGGTTTTTCCCTAGCAAAAAAGCAAAGCCTGTCAAATGCACTCTGAATGGTAGAAATAACTCCTCAAACAAAAACTCTAAATGGACCAAAATTAAATTGCTGAAAGCTAGTAATGTGAAGCAAAGTAACTCAAATTCTCCAAATGTCCCCAAGCTTCCTTTGTTAAAAGATTTCCCTGAAGTTTCAGAGGCAAGTCAAATGGCTGCAGAAGCAGAGCTTTCAAAGGCACAAGGCAAGCTGTCAACAAGACTCTTTGAGAATGAAAGTACAACTTGTGCACAGGAGAAATCAGATCCTTCATCTGAAAGAGCTGAAGCTAAAGAAGTGACTTTAGAAACAAAACAGCCCACAAGGAAAGGTGCAGAAAATGGTTTGTTGCCTAACTTGACAAAACATTTATGTGAGCCAAGACCAGATGAGGTAAGTTATTTTAATTATGGTGTATAGTGGGAGGGTGTTCTAAATCTGTTCTGTTTTCTGAGAACCCCATGCTCAGAATGGTTTTAACAATGACTTTTTTACAGTAACTTAAAATTTTCAGATGTATTAGAAATTTACTGCTGTGTTATAGATGAGTGATAGTAAGCTGAAAAATTAATTGATTCCACTCTCCTAGATTCTGTTGTTAACTAAATGTTGATCAATAAAATTTTATACTTGAGGCAAAGATTGTATGGATTCATATGGACGCTTCCTCATGGCTTCAGCTTCCATAGCTGTTTTGTTTTGCAAAGCATTTCCTTACTGGAATGTGTTTCTACTAAAATGTAGGATTTTAAGGATAACTGTGTTCTATAGGAAATATTTTACAAGCTTATATATAAAATAAAAGATATTTTTTTCAAAATTAATACCACAAACTTCAATATGGACTAGCTAATCAGTTGCATTTTGTCTGCTTAAATTAACATAAAACTTATGCTGTATTCAAAATGTTAATACTTAGTTCAGTTAGTGGCTTTGTTAATAGGTTAAAGGCATTGAATAATTTGGACATTTTTTAATTTAATGTTTTCTGTTTTGCTTAGAACTTTCGATTACATTTGGAATCAAGTCCAGAAAGTTCTCCAGTAAAGTGTGTTACTGCTCCTAGACCACCAAAACAATTAAAAAAAGAACCCAGAGAAAGTGAACCTGAAGGTAACTGTCTACTATTGATTTCTCCACTTGGTTTGATCAGTTCTGTGGGAAGGATAAGTCTCCCTGTTAGAGGAATGTTTCACAGAGTAAGGCATAGCTGGTGCAGAACTGAACTTTGGGAGTTGGAACTTGCAGCCAGGGGGTTTTGTGTTGCTTTGTGTCACACCCAGGGCCACTTGAGTAGCACTGAAATGTACTTTCTTCTCTGGGCTGTGGAGTAGGAAAGAGGGGAAACCCAACCAAATTCTTTTTCTATGTAATAAAGCAGTAAAACTTGGATATTTCAGTTGGCTTCTTCTGTTGGCTTGGTTTTTGTTAATTCTCTGCTCTGTTTCATTTGAATAAGTATCTGCATTTCTTTCTTCTAAATTTTTCTACTTGATCTTAACCAAATTATTAATTGAGTAATCACTCTCCTGTTTTTATTATGTAGTCTTCATTTATCAGCATGTGAATGCAGTTTGTCAAAGCTTATGATGAGTGTAATGTGAATATTTTGGCTGAAGTACATTTGACTAAGAAATACTGTCTATGGATTGCTATGTTTTCTCTTCATTAATTTTTTTTTTCTGTTCTTAGTTGTGAGGGTTCTGGGGTTTTCATGTATTTTTTTAATCTGAACCTTAGTTTGAGTGCACTGTTTTATTATCTAGCTTTGCTAAATAGTTGGAGTTTTTTTCCTGCTATTGTAGGATACTTTTGAAGGGTAACTACTCTTAATTTCTGTTACAGAATTTAAAGAAAAAATTTTCTTTCTTTTGCTGTTTGTGATTATTTCTTTTCCTTAAGTGTTGTAGAACATGCCTCAGATGGGGGCATACTGTACATTTATGATTCTAATAAAATATAAACAGGTATTTATAGCTGTCTATATGAACATATTTAAACTCACATGTAGTTTACTGCTGGCCTTGTTTAGCTTCTGGCAAACTGTCCTGCAGAACTGCTGTCAAAATGTTGGAGAAAAATGCCTTTTTTTTTTAAGTATACTTGGAGAAACATGCAAATACTGCCTCAAACTTGAATATTATTTTATTGGCCATGAACAGATTGCAAAACTGTTTTGAATATGTTTTTTGAAAATCACTGCTTGTGTAACTCAAATTTCCTTTGCAACTAAAAACTTTATAATGAAGTTATGATCTTTGATTAATTGTAGATTTGGCTCCCACGCAGTTGACGCAAACTTCACTTACAAGTCAAACTTCTGAATCTGAGAACAGGTATAGCATTTCATACATTATGAAATTACAGTAACCATGCATAGATAGAATTATGAGAGAATTTATTATAAAACTGTTGTCTCCCAGCCTCAGTTTTCAGTTTCAAATAAGTGACTTGTCCTTTGTAAAAACAGACTTTCATTTTATCCCATTGTTTAGAGATGTTTTTGCTTTGCTAAGAAAATAATTAAGATATTTGTAGCTGCACATTTATTTCAAGAAGTATTATTTAACAGAATTGGAAAAACATTTATACTGGTCTCTTCCTCAAATCAGATGAGAAACAGAGTAGGGGAAGGATTTGCCACGTGATTTTCATGTACTGAATTATTTCACTTATGTCTGGAGTTTTTTTAGTCCTTGTGCTATGGGAGTGTTGTACATGGGAATTTTTTTTTAGCTGGGGAGGAGGGGATTTAATTTGGAATTTTGTGATTGCTGTGAAATGAAGGTGTCAGCAGCCATATTAAAAAGAAAAAGTTCTTAGTACTAAGATTGTCTTACAGTTCAGGTTTTCATTTTAGCCTTAATCACGTTGACTGTTACAGTTTTTGAGCAGTTCTGACACAGGCTAAAGACAAAAATTTCTTTGTATCTGATAGCTTGAGCAGCAGCAGCGGGCAGTGTGTTGTTACTGTTTCCTATATTCATAATGGGGACAGAAAGAAATGTTTCAGGTAATTTTCAGTACATCTCTCTGAGGCCAGATTAACAATTCTGACTAACCAACCCTTTTGTACATGTTGAAAAACTCTACTAGTATGGAACTTCACAGGAGGTGGTTGGTAAGGTACATGCAAACTAGTTAAATGAGCAGTTTAAAATGTATTGGTAAGCACAGAAATAACTTTGATTTTTCATATTTTTATTCTCAACTGCCAAGGAGGTTTATGGTATCTACTTAAATTTATTACCTGAACAAGCTCATATTGTTTTACTATTATCTGGGTATATATTTTAATTCTGAGAGCTTTCTTATGCTGTTTTCTATGTGATACCCAAGATTTAAGCCATCATTCTTTCTGTGGTAATCCTGCCATAACAGAGTAATCTGTTATCTGTGTGCATAAATACCGTGTACCTCTCTTTAGGGCTTTGTAGGAAAAGGTTGCAGCAGGAAAAAGGAAACCTTGAAGTAGCTACATAAGGTAAATTTTAGGGCACATGAAGGGGATAAAAAAATTACCCCTGATTTAGCACAAAATGCTGTTTTAAAAATGTCTGGCAAGAGTTAATTGTTTAAAAAGCTCACTGGATTAACCTGCTGCATGTGCTACAGGAGGTGCCACAATTAAATTTGCTCAGAAACAAAAATATGCAAATACCCAGTTGAAGTATGTGTATTTTTGTGTGTGTTTTGCTTTGGCAATCTCTACGAGTTTTATCCAAATCTGGAACAAACATCATTTTTTTTCCCCTGAATATAGGAGCAAGTTCATAGAACGCTTTTGGTGATAGTTTGTTGTATTTTCCAGTGTTTCTTTCAGCTGTGGCAAGGACAGGTTTAAACTGAGTAAGATGGCAGTGATACTGATGGGTTTATTCCTTGGGTCTTCCTCTCTTCACTGCCACCTGTTAGAAGAGAATAAGTTTAATTGTAGGGATTTGACATCTGACTTAGATTTGTGAGAATATATTTACATGGTCTGCTTTAGCAGCCTGATGTATGATACCTAAATCTTACTTTGGGAATACATAGCATTAGGCACCATTGCTCATGCTCTGAAAGTGCCTTTTTTAAATGCTGGTGTTAATGGTTAAGACTAACCTACCCACTTGATAATAATTTGTTTTTCAGAAACCAAAAAAATCTTGTAATTAGGCCAGTTACAACTGTGGTTTTTTGATTAATCCTTTTATTTCCTTATTTTTCCATTTGAATTGCACATTAAAATATATAGGACTATGTTTTATGTAATTAATTTGGATTTGCATCTTGATAAAGTTTGTAGTAATCACAACGTTTTGAGTATCAAGCGTGACGGGTATAAGCAGTTCCATTTTTAATATGAAATATATTTGTATTTCAAGGGCTCCATTGTCAAATCCTTCATTAGCATCAAAATGCAGTAACTTGCCATCACCCGAGGAACACATTCAGAAGCTAAAAGAAGCAGGAAAAGATGGTGATAAGCAGCTGATCACAGTAAGTAATACCTTTTTAGTATGGCTTATAGCTTCTTGAAGAAATTATCTCTGAATTTGCAGTGCTGTGGTTTAACAAACTTGTCTAAAAATCATTACTTACAGATACTACTTACCAGCACTGTAAATTACTTGTAAAAGTAAAACCTGTAGTAGATTGCCATTCAGTGTTGATGGGAAAATGGTGTCAGCAAGCCTCAACGTTTAATGTTGTTGTTAAAATAAATTCCTGCAATTTTTAAATAGAATGTTTTTTTCATTGAAAATAGGGAGAGTGAATATGCCTTTACTTATATGTAAATTCTTAGTTTCTTAAAATTTCAGAATTACAGAGGGAGGTGCATCTGGTAGATTGTGTGCAGAATTAATATCAACAGATTTGCTCCTGTGTCTTTAAAATGTCCATTGTTCTGAGACCAACTTAAAGTGCCAACTGCCAGTGCATGCACTTATTTTTACCATAGTATTTAAGCAGCAGTACCAGTTGGGTTATTTATTCTTACCCTTTTGGCTATTAGCTACAAAAACCAGGTAACAAGAAAATGCAAAATGAGAAGGGAGTGACACAGTTGTTTTGTTGTCTTGCAGGATCACACAACTTGATTGTGAGACAGTTGGAGTTTGTGATTTTGTTTTGGTTTGTGTTTTCAATAATGCGCATGTCGGTTAATCCTTGAGAAATGAAAGGCTGGAAAGGGAGAGGAATCCAGGCCATTAGGAAGGAAGGAGTTTTCTTATGAAATTATACCTCTAACATATATAATTGGAGGTGTTACTGAGTTATTTTTTTATGTAATACATGGATTATATACATGAAAATATTAACTGAAATAGAACTAAATGAATTCTGAACACTGTTATATCCATACTGAAATATTTTAAAATCAGAGCTTCTAAGAACTGAAGTGATAAATACATCCTCCAGTTGTCTGATGTTATACAAATCTAGGCACATGAATGCCCAGCCACAGGATAACTGAAGTGTATCTAACATTTAAGAAATATTTCAATTACTCCCTCTTTGAAATCCATTTTACCAACAGAATTAAAATGAATTATTAAATATCTTAACTACATTAAAAGGGCTATAAGAACATCCCTTTTCATTTCTGTGAAACTAACGTAATTTTTACTCATGCAGTAAAAGAACTTGTCTGAAAAGTTGCTAGGATCTTTGACATGAAGAAATAGAGAACTTACTGCTTGGCTACTGAAGAGGGCTTGTGTAGCTCTCTGCAGTGTTTATTATAGAAAGATTTTTTTGTAAGTTACTGATTATGCTGGTAGTATCCTTATATTCAGCTAGAATTAGGAGAGTATTTTCTTCAGGTATACAACAATAAAAGTTACTTACCAAGCAAAATTTTAAAGAAAGGTTCATTGATGAAGAACAATGGGGAAAATGAGGAAGAAGGGGAGAGACTTAGTTTGTGGTTTTCTATGGATATTTCTGGAAAATGCAAGCGGGTATTTAATTTCTAAATGTGAAAGTAACAGCTTCACAATATCTTACGTATTTCAGCACTTCATACAAATTTAATTCACTTGGACTTTGTTGAGTTCAGAGTAGGCTTTTTATTGTGTGGAAAGGGCATTTTAATAATGCCTATATTTCAGTTTACCAAGACAACATGAGGTAAGGTATTGGTCTGTTATTCTTTTACCTTGGGGAAAACTGCTGTTTTGTCAAAACATGTAGAGGAACCCAAATATTAGTTAAGCCACTTTGTAAAATACTGTCTTTGACCTTGGTTACAATGGAGATGAGACATAATTATGTTTAGAATAGTTTGTGCCAGCTTCTAGAGGTGAAAAGTGGCTAAATTAACTTCTAAATTACTGGGCTTTCCTCTTACAAATACTCAAAAGATTTGGGTTTAAATGCATATAATGAAATAAGGTACTTTTTGTAATTAATAGTTTTGCTTGCAAAACCATAGTGAGTTTTTAAAATGTGGATTCAGAATGGCTGGGCTTATTTTTCTGTTATTAGTAATAATTATTTTCAAAGGTGTTTGTAATTCTGTAAGTTCCATAATGATCCTGTGAGAACTGAGAAATTAGTAATTTGGTTTCAAAACTGCTGAGGTTGAAATTTCTCTTATGTGGAGAGCAGTCTCACTACACAAGGTCAGATCTTCTAGTGTCTAAAAATTATAGTTAATATCTAGAAGTAATTTTTTTTTCAAGTTTCTGGCATGTTGTATTAAGAGAAGCAGTTTCAATATTCTTTACCTTGAGCAAAGTTGGGAAGTCATGCTTTTATTCTTAGCAAGGGACATTTAATTAGGCTTTGTTACACTTTTAGAAAAAACTAAATGCCTAAAAGATGCAATTTTGGGTTCTCCAGTGTGAGATCTGAGTCTTTTGGAGATGTGTCAAGCCAGTCCATCTTAATGTATGCACAGAATCCTTTTTTCTTTTTGTAACCAAAGCTGAAAAACTAATTATTTATTTGACTAGTCACATAATGCAAAATCTTTATTTTACTGCTTGTTTGTTGCTGAATTCTCCTAGTCTTTTTTATGTATGTTTGACACTTATCCTTTTAAATTTTTTTGCAGTATCTTAGGCTCAGAGTCTGAAATGTTACAGTATTGTCTGTGTATTTTAATATTTTTGGTCCCTGAGCTATATTTGGAGAGGTGTTACGGTAAAACTGGGCTTTGTTTTTCACAATATGCTTTGGGTTTTTTATATTTAATCCTTAAAGATGTATCTTAGCTTCCTTCTTCTCCCATATGGTTACTATAATGAATAGATTAGCTTTCTTTTTTTATTAAGTAATATAATCTTTAACAAGCTTTAAGGCTATTTGACTAACAGAAGTAAAATAACACAAATTCTGTTTGTAGAAGAAGTACTTAGTAGCTGCAGTTGCACCCTTCCTTGCACACATCATCTAGTTATCTGGGCAGTTTTCAAACATAAAATTATCTTTATTTTGTAGAGGTACGTCTAAGTCAAACGATGGGTTGTTTCTGTTCAGATTTGCTTGCTGTCACACATCTTAAAAAGCAAGAATAGCTCTCTTCAGAGCATAGAACTTCAGCTGGGAACAGCAAAGCATCTAATGCTCCAAGACACTTGATAAAGCAAACAGTGCCAGAAGACAGTGCTGTTTGAAGTGATATGCAAAGACTTAGGTTCAGACTGAAGAGAGCATGACCTCTTTTTTTAGGAGAAAGAAATTAAGATCGAGGCTAAAAATTCATTACGTTCCAAATCCATGACTTGGTGTTTGGTGGAATAGTCTGTTCTGAATATTTGTGAACTGCACCCTCTTACACTTCATTTACATGTTCAGTTGGTAGGTTGTCAAGTTGCATGAAGCTCCATAGGAAGTAGAGCAATGCACTAAAATTGTTCCTTACTTTGCAATTACTTCAATATGATTTGCAAATATGAGAACTTGAATATGAAATCATCTGTTCCTTTAAATTCTGAAATGGAAAGAAATACAAATGCACAAAGCATGTGTTCTCAGTTTTCACCAAATGAGAGGTGCTGTGCAACCAAGACAAGGAAAGTCAGTTGTTTTGGTCTTGTAAAAATTCTGCTTGCCTGTCACACCTAGGACAAAATTTTGGCCCTAAAAATAAGAATTGATAGAAGCATTAATGCTACAAAGAAATCTCCTAAATAATTACCTATGAAGCACAGGGATACTTATTCCATTTTGAGGTTTGTTCCTTTGAATTTGACTAGTATTTTGAAAATAAGTCATCGGTTTTAGGAAAGAACACGTAAAATGAATGAACAGTGAAAACATATCACTGAAGTGATAGAAGGATAGTTTTGAGTTATGGAGACTTTTTTGCCTTTCTAGAGCTCTGAGTTAATGCCTGGATGCCAGCAAATGTGATTAAATGTAGTTGATCCTTATAAGTATCAGCAAGTTCATGGATCAGGATTGCTTGATGGAAGGTGTTTTTGATTCTGAGGTTTGAGTTGGTGCTAAGTGTGGATGTGATGTGCATGCTAATCCAGTTTACACATTTGGATATTGTGCTGGAATTTTTCCTTACATATATTTTGATTAAAATTGAACATAGTTTCCTGCTTGACTGAAATGGGTTATATATGAAATAAATATTTTTCTTTAAGGTGAAAACACAGCCCTTAGTGGAAATAATAAGTGTAGGAGTAATTTTTTGAGAAGAATTTCTGAAGAAACTTGCATAGCAATCATTTAAAATTGCTATTTTCTTCCTTAAACTTGTATAATCTGGTTAGGCAATTTCTCTGAAGAATTGGAGAATGGCTTTTAGGCAATCTTTCATTATTCTCATTAATTAAATACTGCCTCTCTCCTGTCCTCAAAGCCCAGTGAAAACGAGACAGTGACTACTTTGTAAGCATAAGGGAGAGAGTTTGGTAATTGAGAGCAGTTTCTTTTCCTTCTACACAAATGGTGCCCTTTGGGATAGCTCTGTTCTTACAGGGATGGTATCCTTTCTTATTATCACTTCTTCCCATTTCTTCTTCTCTGCAACAACCCAGCTTTGTCTTGCAAATTCAGGTGCGTTGTACTTGGTGTCCTTTGTCCTGAAGGGAGGTGAGAATGTTTTGTAACATTAGCTGGGAGCTGCTACAGGAATTTAGGCACCAAGGCCACTAACACTGTGCTGTGGGTTAACCCTGGCAGGCAGCTAAGCACCGTGCAGCTGCTCCCTCACTGCCCCCAGCAGAACAGTTTCACAGGTAAAGCAAAAGCTGTGCGTGCAAGCAGAGCAAAATAAGGAATTCTTTCACTAATGTTCATCGGCTTGCAGATGTTCAGCCTTCTCTGGGAGAAAAGGACTTCATCATGTGTAACAATTGGGAAGACAAATGCCATTAATTCCAAACATCCTCCCATTCCTCCCTCTTTCCCCAGCTCTTACTGCTCGACAGGATGCCATATGGCATGGGATACTCCTCTGGTCAGGTGGGATCAGCTGGTCCTGGCTCTGTCATAGCTTCTTGGCACCCCCATCCTCCTCACTGGCACAGCAGTGTGAGAAACAGAAAAGGCCTTGAATGCTGTGGAAGCACTGTGCAGCAATAGCTAAAACATCCCTGTGATATCAGCCCTGTTTTGGTCACAGATCTAATACACAGCACCATAGCAGCTACTGTGAAGGAAATTAACCTTATCCAAACCAAAACCTGTGCTCATCAGAACACTTTCTGTAATATTCTTGCTTAATACTTTCGTATGAGTTCAGAATGGATTACCTGTCCATTGTAAATATTGTGCAGATTTATTTTCTTACTTTGTATTGCTTTTCATATTGCTTTAGCCAATGACCAGTGAAGATATAATTTCATGATGGATAATGAATCCCCATTTTCATTTTTCAAATGTGTTAAGTAAAATTAGATACATCACAGCTTTGAAAATTTCGAGTTGATTTATATCCTTTTGTTGAAATAGCTTTTTAGGAAGGTGGGCACTGGTGATGGGTTGGGTTTTTTTTGTTTTTTTCTTGGTTGGTTGGGTTTTTTTGTTCAAAATGAAGACTGGATTGTATTCTGAGTTGGGACATGTCTTCTGATCCTCCTGGTCAGCAAGGGGATCTATCCATCAGTTTCAGTCTTGAATGCATCTTACACTGAAATAGCATTCTTTGACCTTTTAATTTTCTGCGGAGAGCCCCAAAATCCGTGTTGTTTCTTCCTGTGCTTCTTGTATTTCCTTTCCAGCCTGCCTGTTTCTCTGGCTAGGCTTTATTCTTTCTTCTGTGGAAAGGCTAGAGGAAAAGAGGAAAAAACAGTCTTCCTCTAACTAATACTAGGTAATGAAGGAGGTGACCTAATCTGTGACTGAAGAAAGAGAAAAGAAAGGAAGAAAAAAAAAAGGCCCCTTTTCATCTCCTACAGAGGCACCAAATGCCTTTTTTGCTTGCAGGGTTCCTTATTGCACATATGGAGGATCAGCAGACATGCACCTTCTCAAGGAAGATATTGGTAAGACTTTTCTTTCTGTCTAACACAGAATTAAGAAACCCCTCTGAAGTTAAGGCAGTATTGTCTCAATATTCAATTACACTTAGCCTTGAAACAGTGGATATCCTGTGCTTTAGGATTGCCTGAGATGCTGGAATGCTTAATTGCCATGCACATGTGCAGAATTTGCTTAGGAAATAAAAGTATTTTTTCTCTTTATTGTTACTGTTTAGAAAACGGAGTTGTAAATGGAGTAACAGCATTTTTTCTGCCTGAAACCCCACATTTTCCTGAATATTGTTGCTCTGAAAAACACTAAGTTCAGAGAGTCAAACCTCTTGCATCTTTTTCTAGTTGAGACAAGTTAGCACTTTATTTTTCAGTATCTGATGCTTGCTGAGAAGATTCCACCCCTCCACTTTGAAATCCCAGTTATATTTACTCTCATACCTAGTACAGAAGGTGCTCCTAGGTTTTTGGGGTTTGGAGGGGTTTTTTTTGTTTCTGGTTTTGTTTTGTTTGGGCTTTTTTGTTTGATTTGGGTTTTGGGGTTTTTTGGGTTTTTTTGGAGTTGTTTCATTTTGTTTTTTGGTTGGTGGTTGTTGTTGATCTCTTCCCATTAGGAAGGTCTGGCAAGCTTTAATGCAGTATTATGATTTGGGAGCACTTCATTCCTCTGGATACATGCCTTTCCACTTTTGCTTATGCAATGACATCACTTTAAAAATAGTCACATCCTGTAGATGTTTTGTTGAAGTACAAACATGCATTCGTCATAATTCCTGGCTTTATTTGGCCTGTCTTCTTTTGTTGTTGCAGTCTGTGTTGGATTTTAAAGCTCCTGCATTTAATTCTGCCTGAAGCATTATGTCCTGTGCTGTGGCTTTGAAATAGTACTTCAGTTATACAAAAATCATCTTCCTTGTCTTCAGGAGACTGCAAAATATTTACTGAAGGCTATAGTCTACGTTCATTAGGGCTACAGAGTTCAAAAGATTGCTTTAGATACTACAATGTGCTTTTTTCAATAATTCATGAGACAGGGTTTTCATATTTACCTCTGTGGGTAGCCCATTGATACAACTGAATGTGTGTAGAATAGTAATATCAGTGAAATCCTTAAAAAACTAAATCCAAACAAAAAATCTCCCCCCCCCCAAACTCAAAGCCACTGATGCCAGCAACATCTGAGAAAATCTGACTGTAAAATACAATATGGCAGTACTATTCCAAGGAACTAATCTCCTCCTGAAAACTTCCAAAACAGCATTTGTATTTACAAGGGAAGATGGAATGAGCTTGGGAGCTGGACAACTTTGAGGATATCCTTGCCTTGAGTTTTCTGATTACTTCCTGCATAATTAGGGGTTTTTTGGCTTGAGATTTTTTTGATAGTAAACCTACAGTTTAATACCTTTAGCTTCTTGATGATTTGAACAGAAATTGTGTCATGAGACTTAGTGCAGTACCAATACTTAAGACTTGCTTTATGTAGCTGATTTTCTAATTTAAGTAGTGGGGTTTTTTTTGACATATATTCCAAGCATCTAAGTACACTTCCTTTTCACTTATCCTGCTCTAGGTATAGGGGATATGTTCTCCATCTTAAAGATAGGATTATGAAGTCTGTTACAGTTGGTTCATCTTCAGATAGTCAGCTGCACTGCCTTTTTCATCTTTTGTGTATTAACCCTTGAAATGCAGTGTCTTCTGGTGGCTACTTTGTTTTTGGTGGCTACTTTGTTTTGCTGCTTTAAAGGAAATCTGCAAGTGAAATAAAAGGTGTTTGGTTCGATTTTTGGACTTGTAGAAAGCTCATCTTATTCTGACTTTACAAATCTAACCTCAGGGTTCATCTTTCCCTTTTCATTCAGGAACACAGTATACTCATGTTTCTCCTGTATGCGGTAGGGATCTGTACACTGATGTATGGTTAAAGCAGTCACTTCCCAGATGCAGCTTCTTTCTTTTGGCTGAGTTCCATAGATGTGCTCCGAAGGAGATGTTCAACTCTGAATTTGTCTGGCCTGTTGTTCCTTTAGTCTCTCCTTGGAAAGAAACTGATACCTACACTTTAGGTGGCACTAATGTCTTTTTGAAATAAGTTGCTGTTGTGTGGAGAATTGAACTGTTGTTTAGCTCGTAGACATGTCTTCGAAGATGGAAGGAATAGGAAATGTTTTGTAAACACTCCTTTTGTGTTGCAAAATGCTTTCTTCTGTAAAATAGGCTTTTTTTTTTTACTGTGAATATTTTCAGCTCTTAGAAAACCATATTAAGTTCGTGTGATCTGTTTCCTTGCAAATTGCGCACACAGATCAATTTAATGTTAAAAAACACCCTCAAATCTTTTTTGCTGATGTAGTACACTGGCTTAGAGTATAGAGTAAGTTCCTGTTTCTCAATTGCTTGTGATGTATGTTAAAATAAATTAAAAGTGACATTTATTGCTGCTTACGTGAGCTCAATTTCCAAATGTAGTTAAAGAGGAAAAAAAAAAGTAGTTGAGCATTGAACTGTAACTTAAACATGCCTTTTTGACTAGAGATTTTATTCTAACTGGTATTCTTTTGCTCTTTGCAAAAGGCAGCCCCAGCACCTGATACTTCACTCTTCATTAGGCACTGACTCCAAAGTCTGAATGTGTTTCCAGATTAATAACACTTTTCATGAGTAAACATAAAGCAATAGGTATTGAGTAGTGCCCTGAGTTTGGTAATGGTTGCATATAGAGTAGCAGGAGAACCTGGAAGGTCATGAGTGGTGTGATTTTCCATTTGCAGTGTAGCTGCTATACAATCTCAAAAATTGCTTTCAAATATTTGGTTTTTGTTAAAAACCAAAGAAGGTAGTGATCAGCTGTTGCAGACATATTGCTGATCTTAATAATTATTTCCATAATTTTCTTTTTTTGTGGTACCCTTCCAGACTTTCAGGAAAATGCCTCACCTGTAGCCTACCTCAAAGCAGCTCACAATCAAAAACAGGCAGCAGCAGAAGTGTAGGGAAAACCAAGTAATGTGGGGCTGGGTATGGGAGTTGTCTTTGTGGAAGGTGTTTATATTTCTGCAGATGGTGAAATGAAGGAAGAATTCTCTGTTCTTTGTATATCATAGAATAAAAGTAGTTTGTTCAAAAGTAATAGGGGGTGGAGCTACTATTTTTAGGTAGAGTTTGCCTTGTGATTGGTGCCTGTGCCTTTTAAGGGTGTATGGGTTATTGAAAGATGAAATTCTAAATTCTGTGGTTTTGTTGTTTCTCCTGTTTCACCCCATTTTAGCCTTTGTGTTGAGTTTCCAGAAGATATGCTGTTAGGAGGGATATGGATACCTGATTCAATGAAAGTTTTGTTTAACTGCATTTATACTGTGCAAGGAATTGATAAATTCCTGCTTTGTGGGTTATTTGTTGGTTTGGTTTTGTTGTTTTTCTTTTCTTATAGGATGGAGGACAGAAGAGATTTGGTGCTATTTCCTGTAATATTTGTGGAATGCTTTACACTGTGTCAAATCCAGAGGATGAAACCCAACATCTGTTATTCCACAACCAGTTCATAAGTGCTGTTAAATATGTGGTAAGAAAACCTTCTCTTTTAAAAGACATAAACAGTATCTCTTGTTTGCTTCGTACTAACTACAATTCATATTACATTAAGTTGTGTTTTAATGAATTATTATCACAGTAGGCCATAAATCATCCACTTTGGGAAATAAATGTTTTTAAGAGCCATGGTAGACAGGTTATATATATTGCATATAAAAATAGTTAGTACAGTAATGGTGTTTCATTGCCATATTATTATTTCTGCTACAATTACCTGCTCTTGGGGAGGTGTGAGGGTAGTGATAGGAAAACAAAGGAATGTCACTGTTCTGAAAGAATTAAATACTGGTTTCTCTACAACTGGTGTTGGCAGCAGCAGTTGACTTAATAGTCAGATGAAGGGTTGACTGTCCTGTTTTTGTAAGTGTGTGATCTTAGGTGACTTACAAATTACTTTTCCATTAATTATGTGTAATTTGAGGAGACAACTGCCTAGGAATTCAACTGATACAACTACATAGCATATTGGAGCTCTACTGAATTTATGAGAATGTGATCTTTAAAATACATATTTGGAAATTTAATTATATATGCTGTCTCTTGAGTATCTCTCATTAAATATCAGATTTGAAAAATTCTGTATAATTTCAGGTATATTGTAAAATCAGCTACTTCACACTAGCTGATATTACAAGACATAGGAAAGGCCTGTTCACATGTCTGAAATCCAGAACAGAATCCAGAAAGTCTGTTTTCTTTATCATACATGTTACCTTCAGTACTCTACACTCGAGTAGATAAGACCTCCAGGATAACTGAACTGAGGCCACCTATTCATTTCATGTAGGCACCAAATGGCTGTTGGGCTACTCTTAAATCTCAAGCACACTTTTATCCCACTGTTTGCAAATATAAAGATATAACTTCATCCCTAAAGTGTTTGAAAGACTCTGGTGAATAGTTCTGGTATTTATTCTGTCCTTGATTAGTTTTTGCCAAATAATCTGGACACCTTGAAAGATCTCTTCTGATACACGTTAGCTACATCTAGTTAATGTGTATCTAGCTGGGTGGGACTGGGCAGAAAGTGTGATGGGACTCAGTACCTTATAGTGGCAGCATAGAACACATTTCCTCATTTTATTCCTGTTTGTCCTCCCTCTCCCCACCCAAGTACTTTCAGATCTTGAATGTTACCAAAGATGTAAACATAATTTACAGAAGATGATGTTTAGTTCTTTTGGACAGAGGCTCTTTGGCACTGAGTTCAGTAGCTTCATGTAGGTAAGAAGCTGTACTGAAGTTTTGAATGTTTTGGAAGTTGAAAGAGCTGAAATCTTGCACTTGTATGTCTAGGGTAGCAACATAATTAACATGAAAGTGAGTGAGCACACTGCCTTAAACCAGTCATAAATCATTTCATACAGAGTTAAGGATGCTTTTAATTTGAAAAAAGCTTTCCCTGTTGTTTTCTCAGTTGCTAGCCATCTTCTTAAAACTTCCAACAATGTGTACTCAAGCAAATTATTTGTATTGTCAGTTCAGTGAGTGCAGAGTTCTCTCTCTGTAATCTTTTGAGGCTTTAGTTGTGTTTTGTGACATTGTACATGACTGTAGAGCCATGATTTAGATGGTTATTCTGGAATGGAAACTAGAGTAAGAGGCGAAAGAAGAACTCTTATGAGTCTTCTAATTCCCTTCTGATTTTTTTTCCCCTCTTAGCAATCTTAACACTGTTTTCTGCATGTATGGATGAGTAACTTTTGCCATTCTAAATAGATGAGTTTTTACCACTAGTCATTTGATCTGGAGTCACTGGTTCTTGGTTGATAGTATTGTGACAGAAACATTCTCGCCTCCTCTTAGAAAATAACTTCAATTTAAGATAAGCCTTCTTGGCAGTGAATTAGTACACCAAGTGACTACTTGTTAATTCTTAGTCATCCAGAAATACTGAAATGATTGCTAATTTTCCTGGTTTTGCTAGGAGGTTTTTTGTGGGGATTGTTGCGAGGATGGCTCATAAGTTTCTGGATATTTGTATGCAGTTACTGCATTGAAATTTTAACTGTCTTCCTTGCCCTGACAGTGTTAACTGGACAGTGGCATCAGGGGATTTTAAAAATGTTCTAGGGGAAGTCCTGGTAACTCCTTGGTTAGACTTCCTGGTCCAGGAACATGTGGTCTCAGTGACCTTGACATGTTACTTTTTTAGCTCTCCAGACACTCTTTATATGTTTGGCATTACTTGTGATTCAGAGGCCATTCTAAGGGATTTTATAAGCATTGGTCATTCACATTCTCCATGCCATATGATAAGGTCCCAGTCTGACTTGAGAAAACTTTTCTCAGTTTTTTTCTCCCTTTTAAGCATCTCTTATTATGGGCTTAGTAGTTCAATGAATGATTCATTTCACAGACTCAAAAAAGTAGGTCTATATGCATTGTTGTGTTAGAGCTCCTTGCTGTGAACTGTGAAAATGGACATTATTGTTAGTGTCTTTCCCACTTGTCTGGATGTGCTCTGAAGGTTTTTTAAAATGTTTTGAGTAGCCAGAAAGTAGTTTGCATGTAAATAATAAATTTCTTATTATCGTCAACAAAATAAAATTTTGTTTGGTGGGTTATTTTAAAGGCCTGTCTTACTCTTTGTAGTAAAAAATTCTGTTTAGGTCTCTAGAAATCTCATGATGACCCTAGAAGTATCATGAAAAAAAGGACAGGCTAACAAGGAGTTGGTATCAGATACTTGCTTTGTCGTGGGTGTCTGATAGAGATGTTAAGGAAATTGTATGCCTTGTGTGTAGAGAAGAATTTTGGCAAGTGTAATGACAATTTCTAGATTTGGGAACAGAAGACTGGCAAGGATTCATACAGGTTTTCCTAAGGGTGACATTTTCTATTAATAGAAGCATGCAGATTAAATTAGCAAGAAGGTAAGATGGCCAAGGATAGCACTGGAGCAGGAATGAGTGATGTCTCCAACTGCAGACAGATGGAGCAATCTGTCTCACTTTCCTCTGGTTTCAGACATCTGGAAGTCCCCAGACAAATGATGCCATTCTAGTGTGTGTGTGCACTGGGTGGTGATGTACACATCAGGTGTTAGCTCCAGCAGGATGGGCAACTCTGTGGGATGGATGAATGATTCAGTTTCACAAAATCTTCTAGCTGTGGTACCACACAGTATCAATTCTGCATGCTCTCTTTGGTACCACGTAGGATCAACTTAGTATTTCTGCAAAATATTTCCATAAGAGCAAGGCATTTTTAATGGTGTTCTGAAGTTGCAAACCTTAAGTTAGTAAATGCCTGTGGATTCAGGTGTCATATGTGATTGCAGTTAATGTGTTAGTATTTCAGGCTCATCTTCTTGGTTAAGAATATCTTGAGCTTAAGAAAATAGAGAAGATGGTTATTTGGGCTGTGTAATCTTGATAAGTTTACAGCTATTCTGCTGTAACTGCACCCAAGTTAGTCTCTGAGCTTCTTAGGATTCTCATATTTAAAGAAAGGCAATATTTGACTTCTTGGCATCTAAAGTTAATAGGATATTGAGATTGAAGATGGTACTGAACTTCATGTTATCTTAGAAGGATTTCATACTTGTCTTGATTTGCATTAATTCCAAAAGTAATGCATCTGTATGACATAAAAATAATGTTACAAATGAATTTCTTATCATTAGTATATTCTGTGAGAAGTTTTAATAGAGGATAATATTTGGTAGTTATATCCAAGGATGTTAATGTGTTCTGTAGTCAAAAACTCATTCTCTATATTCTATGCATAGGAAGGAGAGGCAGAATATCTGTACTTGTCAGGAAGAAGAATGCAGCAGACCAATGTCTCTGCTGCAAAGTTTACAAAACTCACATTAGACTTCATTACTAGGGAAAAAATTCATAAATGCTTTTCGTAGTGAAGATCAAGAATTATACAGTATTGACCTTGTTTTCCTCAGTAGCTCAGTATTTTTGAGTAAAAAAACTTTATAAGAAAAAACCACTTGTTTTTTTCATGTTTTTGTATTCAGTTGAGAAATAGTGATTACAGAAAAGCCAGAACTGGCATATACAGAAAGGCACCAGCATTGCTGTATCATTTCCTACTCATGTGTTAGAATTTCTGAAAACATAGGAAATTAATGGGAAGCAGGCTATCACATCTGCTAACTTACACTTTTAAAGACAAATCTACATCAGAGATTATTTTAAACTATAAGCAGAACATAATTCATGAAAAACAGAGCACTGAACATTTAGTTAGTGTGCTATTAATGTTGGAGCCATCTTTAACACCTCTCTTCTACCTCCTTTTTTATATACATACATCATATCCAGTGAAAACAATGAACTGCACTCTGTAGTGGTAGCTACTGTCCACACTATTTCATGATCTGGTAGCAGCTGCTTGTCTGTATTGCCCTTTTTGTAATGATGTCTTTTGTAATCCTATTGCCATTGCCCCTTAATAAACACAGCAGAAGCACCCTTTATTCTTGTTTGAACTGGGAGGAAGTTAGAGGTAGACTAAAAAGGAGCTAAGTGTGCATTGCAGAGTTGCCTTATTTTCTCAATCAGTTACAAATCCTTGTAGGATCAATAGTCCCAAGGTGGAGGGGAGGAGGGTGTTGCTGCAGTGCTTACACACTCTCTTACAGCACCAGTCTGCCCAGCTGTGGTGAGGGGTCTCTGCCTGCCTTGCTGCTGCTGGCTGGAGGGAATCTGTTGTTGGGCATAGACTTGCAGTATCAGGGAGGAGTGCTGTAATCATGTGCTTTTCCTCCAGGCCTTGCAGAACATGTTTCCCTGTGGGAAGAATAGCTTTCCTTTTAACTTCTTTGGTCATCACAGGCGATGTACCTTGGGCATCTGATTTAACAGTAAATAAGTCTTAATGTCCTAAAGTAATGTCAGTTAAAAGAAAAAGGAAAGCAGTTTTTCTGACATTGCAGTAGAATATATTGCAGACATATGACTTCTGTTTCTTAATCTACCGAGGTGTTCTTGTCATCTGCCTGCTGAAAGGGTCCCACTTTAGTTCTCAGTGATTGAAATACCTTGCAGACTGTAGTATTTTAGTAGTGTTAAAATAGTGGGGGGTTGGTTGAAAAGTGTTAGGTGTGTTTAGGGAAATCATTTTCAGACCACATGAAAATGCTGGCACATTTTCAGACCACATGAATATGCTAAAGCATATTTTGTGTACTGTAAATATCTAATAGGATTAGTCCCAGCTGCAGCTGCAGCACTTTCCCTTCAATGTTGCAATATGACAGAGTTATGACCAGTCTTGTGCATTGCTTCCATTTGTCTGGTTTAAAGGAAGCAAAACTCACCAATAAGGGTACTAAAGGTGCAGATAAATTTATGATGTCATAGTTTTTCTTTATAACATTATTAGAGCTGCATATGACTTTAAAGGCTCAGTATGGCTTTAAAATGGCTTCACTGAAAATCTGGATGAGCTGAGGCTTTGTGGACACTTTTTGGAAAGCTGCATCTAAAAGATGCATTTCTGAATTCTAAATACTTCAATTTAGAAATTACCCCTCCTGTGAATATAATCAGTCTCCACATTGTACGGATCACTTAAGAAGATGAACAGGTGGACAGTAATGAAAATAATGAGTCCTATACATTTGAGAATCAATTATTGCATTTTTACAGATTTTTAGACTTATGCTAATATACTCTTGCTTAAAGGCATAAATACTGTAATGTTGAGAAGTTTTCTGTTCTTTATTGGATTTAATTTTGTGGAAATACCTGGCTATAACATCAACAGGATACCTTAACCTAAAAATTAGTGTTGAATTTTCTGCATTAGGCTTGCAGCAGTCTGGATGCTCTAATGGCAGGATTATCAAATACACTCCATTTATGTCCTGAGGGATGATTTAAAGTAGGCTGTAAAAAGCTCTTGCAGAGTAAACAGGTAGCCAAAAGGCAGAAGACGACAAAAATTTGAGAGAGGAAAGGTTTGAGGTTGGAGAGTAGTAAGCCTTGCCTGAATTTTGATGCCTTTCCTGATGACAGTCTCAAAAAGCGTATCACAGTCCCACAAATTGCACTTTCCTCCTCTCCTAAATATGATGATACTGCTGTTCACTGCCTTTTGTGTTCAGACCATAATGTATATAAATTCAAGCAGGATCTTCATTTGTTCAGTTACTACTGAGAAGAAAAGCAGACAGGATTAAAATGGTGTCTGTGTTGCAGCCATTGCCATGCTGGGTGCTAAACTAATACTTAAATAGTAGTAGGGCTAGGAGCAAGTAGATACATTTCTAAAATTATTCTCTTCATGTCCTCCTTGGGGTAAGGGAGTAAAATCAGTATGAATAAAATGAGGTGCAGATCAAGTATTATAACACTGAAGTTTAACATTTTTTGTGGTAGTATATATGGCATTCATATTGGGCCAAATTCCATTGCTTGGTCTTTAGTCAAACATTATTTTATGGGAAGGTACAGATTTCAATGAGAATCACTCCATCAGTATTGTTTCTTCAAAGACCTTTTTATTTAAAGTTGCTTTGAAGTAAGACTTGTGGATCAGCCTTTTTAGTGGCTGAAGTTACTTCTGCACTCAATATTTTTAGGTCCCATCAAAGCAACTTGAGTTCTAATATCTACCAGTCCCATCTTGCTAGATTTAAGTGGCTTTTTTGTTTTGTTTTTTTCCATGCAGGTACTGCTCATTATTCACCACGAGTGTGGATCTGAAGAAGAGTTAATTACCTCTATTTTTTTGAGTATGTTTATACTTCAGATACACACAACGTAGTCTCCTTCCCTATTAGATTCTTAGAAGGTAGTTATAAATTTTTTTCTAGTATCCTTCTTGTGGCTTTAACAGTTATGATCAGTAACAAAATAAAATATTCCTTACATTTTGGGCAACTGCATGCCAATCAGTTCACTTAAAACCTCCTGGAGGTCTTTCGCATGCCATACTTCTAAAACTGAGTGTGTATTTGTGGAGGTAACTATGTTAAAAAGAAATCTTCTAATAAAACTTAGGGCTTTCTCATTCACTGGACTTAGAAAAATAAGTATTTACGTAGGTTTGGAAATCAGTTATGTGAGCTGAATTTGCTACTTCTGTTCTAAAATTGAGTTTGCACTGCAGTTCTGGGGGAAAAATCTAGTTGGGAAATTTTAAGACACTTTCACATTGTTTTTAGATATAGTCGGATTACTGTATAAATTATTGTATAAATAACATCATATTTTATCTGTTGTGCTCATTTTAAAAAGCTAGCTGAAGTTTCCTTCTCTAGCAAAGCAACTGCTAAATTCTGTGAAATCTGCATAAATTCAGTGTCTAGAACAATAATTTGACACTTTTGTTTGTAAAAGTACATCTTGTATATGGTTTAGATAAGTGTTTGTTTTATTTAGGGTTGGAAAAAGGAGAGAATCTTGGCTGAATATCCCGATGGAAAGATAATAATGGTTCTTCCTGATGACCCAAAATATGCACTTAAAAAGGTATGGTGAGAATGGCTGGACTTGTATGTCTTGCTTTGTTTGATGTTTTCATATAAATAATGAGATTGTTCATAGCAAAGTTTTTGTCATTTACATGTGAACAGTTGAAATTGGACTCAAAACTGCAGTGGTTCTGTTCCCTTTTCCACAGACAGGTCAGGTGCCTCACTCTTAAGCACTGCTGGTTTCTTCATAGAGAGGCTGGGCCTGGGCAGGGGTGGGAAGAGCATCAACCAACTGACTTCTTAAAGTTTGGTGTTGGTTTGGTTTTTTTAAGTATCCTTGCAGAATGTCTGACGGATATTTTATGGAATATAAGCTTCCCATTTTATTTAAATGAACTGAGATTTATTAACTTTATAACACAGCACAAATGTGGCACTGTTCTCTAGGTGACTTTCTGATAAAAACAGAATTAGGTGGAAAGTGGTCTCAAAGTCATCTAGTCCATTGCCATGTCCAAAGCAGGATTTGCTCTGATTATGATGCATCTGACAGCTTTCTAAAAATTCTACCAATAGAGGTTTGTCTGACCTCTTCAGACTGTATTACAGTGCTTCACCATAACATTTTCCCTGAATGTCTTAACAGAATCTCCATGCTGCAATTTAAGCTCATTAGTACTAATCATACTGCCATAGTTACAGAAAACATCCTTCTTTTCCTCCTTGCAGCAGATTTCTTGTGCCTGAAGAAATTGAGTTTTTTCCCTTAAGGAGATTGACTGGATGTGCTGTTTTTTTAGTTTATACTCCTAAATAATGTTTTTTAGAGCTCCATTCATTAACATGCTCTCTTCTAGCTAATCTCCATTTGTGCCATGACTCATGCCTTCCTTGAAGCTCTAAAACTGGGCCCAGCACTCTAATGTGGACTTAGAGCAGTTGGGTACTTCAGTGTCCTGCTGGCTAACCTGTTTTCATACATCTTAAAGTGTCATTTTATTGTAGCCTGGCACTGACTCTGCTTAGCTGGGGATTTGCTGTGGCTAATAGGGACTTTTTACAGTATCCCTGTCACAGGGTCACAGAATGGTTGAGATTGGAAGGGATGTCTGGAGGGTAAATTGATGCCCAAGAGCCCAAGCTCTTGTTGCTGGTGTGGCTGTAGCAGGTTTCTTTAGTCTAAGTTACTGAATTAAAAAGATACTACCAATTTTCACATTTGTTGCAGATAAGTTTATTCACTTAGTTTTATTTTTCTTGTGGGATTATCTTAATTTTAGTATATTTGTTGTACATTCATTTTTAATATAAAGGCTGAAGAAAAGGAAGACACTAGCAAATTAAGTCATTTAGGATACAGTTCTCTGTAGTTCTGTGTAGCTGAAGTTGATAGAATCTTACAGCTGTCATAACCATAGATGCCTGATTTCAAGAATAGTTTTACTTGATGTTTCAGATAATAGGATGTGTCATTGAATGATTAGTACCTGAAGGTTAGGTGAGAAAATAGAGAGTAACTCATAACACACCTGTTAAAAATTATTTTTAAAGCATTTTTAACACAGCTTTCTGTACTGTGCGGGTGCCTGTGCACTGGAATAGATTGCCCAGAGAGGGTGTGGAGTCTCCCTCACTGGAGGTGTTCAGGAACTGTCTGGATGCAATCCTGTGCCATGTGCTCTGGGATGGCCCTGCTTGAGCAGGGAGGTTGGATCAGATGTGGTACATTCCAGCCTGACCCAATCCGTGATTCTGTGATCCTCACAGCATCAGGAATTCTCCTTTTGCATTACTACTGTAACTACAACGTGCATTCAAGAAGCTTATGCCATTTAATGCACCATAGGTGAGGGCACCTTTCTTGTCTTGCAGGAGATGAGGGGTGATAGGGGCTGTTCCAATGTCCAGATGTAGGTTCGGGAATCCCTCAGTAAAAAATCAGCTCAGGCATAAGCTTTCATTTGCATTCATGCTGGAGTTTATCTGTTTCTTCTAAACTTGCTAATACTAAATAAAATTTTATTTTTAGTTTCAGTTGCTCTTTGAAAACCCAGTGGAAGAGTAGAAATCTGAAGGAAAGAGACAACAGTTACTCTTCTAAAATAAATGCTATATTTTCTACCTGCCTTGGCACTGTGCCTGCTGTCATTGCTCAAAACCCTTAACGGATTAGTTCTTTCAAGACTTCAAAAATAACAAAAAATCTTAAACTGCTTTAACTTTCCTTGTAGGTCTAATTTACTTCTAAAATATCAGAGCTCACAGTTTGCTTATCTGCATTCTCTCTATTAGCATTTGTCTAATTAAGTTTGGACTTAATGGAAGCTGACTGAGGGGTCTCTACTCTTCCTATTTCCAGACAAGTATTGATTAAGGAACATTTATGCAGATGATGTGTTGCAGGTTACTTAGGTTCATCCTTAACTTTTGGAATAGCTTTCAGTATTCTAGATACCCTAATACATTTCTGCAAATCTTTTGATTTTAATGTAAATTTATAAAAATGTGTATTTAGGCGTATTTCTTATACAGCATTTAAAATTATTTTGACAGGTTGAAGAAATCAGAGAAATGGTAGACAATGACTTGGGATTTCAGCAAACTCCTCTCATGTGCTACTCTAGAACTAAAACTCTTCTTTTTATTTCTAATGACAAAAAAGTCATTGGCTGCTTAATTGCAGAACATATCCAGTGGGTAAGTGATTGAATTAGAGAAAGATAATCTGTGTCAGTGCTTAATGACTGTTTTTCACAGCAAATTATAATTCTGTGTATGCCTGTTCCACAGAGGAAGATACTGGGTGGTTGGACCATTCTGAAACGTAGTTAACTCAGTTTTGTGTGGTTGACACTGAGCAGAGACTCATGGATGGTGTCAAACTTGGCTCAAACACACCTCATCATTTAAAACTTGCTACAGCTGAGGGGTGGAATTTTTCTTCCTCTGCTGTTATGCAGCTCTGGCTGTGCTCTTGCTTGTCAACAAGCAGGTTCAAGTCCCTACCCAGCAGAAATCCAACATGGATGAAAGAGTGGATGCTCTGTGTGATTGAGTTGAATCACCACAGGGTCAAACAGCTCCACAGGAAATAAAAGCAGAGGACAGAACTGCACTGGCAGGGAGGACAAGAAGTTGTTGCAGTACTAATCACTGATGTCACATAATCTGTCTGTTCATTCCCAGCTGTAGTGTTTTCTGCTGTCCTTCGGGAGTATCAGGCAACAAGCAAAATAATCCTAGCCAAAGCCAGAGAAACTGATGCAAACACTTTAATGCAGATGGTAATAAGAATTGGATTATTTGTTGCTGTTACTTTTAAGTGATATAAACTTTAGAGGGTTTTTTGTTTATTTAATTTTTTATCGTCTGCTTGATTTTTGAAACTTATGAGAAACTAAATGAGACACAAAAATACAGTATTTTTGGTAAGGCATTTTAGCAGCCAAGTATGTTTAACTGAAATAAATTAAACATTAATTATTTTCTTCAATCATTAGAGATGCTTTTATAAAGTGACGACTGTTTTTTACATCATCTGCAGGGCTACAGAGTTATAGAAGAGAAGGTTCCAGAAGTCAGTTCAGAAAATGAGAAAGTCATATTTGAGAGACAGAAAGCATGGTGCTGTTCAACTTCTCCAGAACCTGCTATCTGTGGGATCAGTCGGATCTGGGTGTTCAGCATGATGCGGCGGAAGAAGATCGCTTCTCGGATGATAGAGTGTCTTAGGTAAGAGGAAAACATTCCTCGACTGCACATGGTTTAGACAGAACTTAGTGCAAGACATTGATCATTTTGTGTGTCTCAAGCTTGTATTTCCAAGCTGCTGGTGATACTGGGGATATGGATTTGAGCACAGTTGACAGTTCCAGCATTAGGTGGAGTTCAGTAACTAATGTCAGTACTCTACAATCGTTTGTCTTCCACAGAAATCTTTGAGTGCAGTTGTAATGAGTCACCCTGGCAGACCCAGGGGGAAATTCCTCCACAGTAATTATGACTAAAGGACACAGGACTGTCTTTGGTCAAAGTGTGAGATTACCCATGGACTGGGACCCAGCCATTTTCTGATTGTCCATTCCTTAGAAGTAGCAAGAGGGAAGCAACGGAGACCCAGTGCACCAAACTATTTGGTAGTCTGGTGACATCCCACTGTTGTTTTGTTTTAGTTTTTTTATATATACTCAGGTTCACTGAACCTTATGGATATTTTCAATTTCCATGGAGCTTTAGTAGCTACTGGTGAGTGTATTCCAGCTGAATGCTAAGTACTAATTCCATAAAAAGGACTCAAACATCTGTGCTATTATCTAGATAAATGTTAAAAACTATGTATCTCCAAACCTTAGGTTTCTTTCCAAGAAGTTTAAATGTCAGTTCTGAGTAATGGCAAGAACTGCTCAAATCTTAACGATGGCTGGGCTGTCAGGTTTGTGCTCACTTCATCTTGTTGGAGTTTCTAGAACAGGTACTGCTGCCTCTGCTAGTCCTCACCCTCTTGGATATTTGGAGAGCTCAGCAAGGCTGTTCTGCCCTGCACAATTCATCTTGCCTGGCTGGTAGAGCAGATCATGATCAGATCATGTTTTGGCTGACCTATTGATGGTAAAGCTGTATTCACATAAGCATATTAACTTGATGATTTGCTTATGTTTTTGGCAGATTTTTAATAGTGTGTTCCATAGCTTCCTAGAAGCTATTTCTAAAGGAAAGATTTCTCTCCCAAAATTATGCTGGAGTTACTTCCTCAGCTACAGCCCTAAAAGATCTTTAGAATCAATTTTGATTACTTGTTGCAGGAAGTGAGGCCTCAGTTTTCCTCTTAACTGTGCACTGCACCTCCCCTTTTGCTGGGCTCTGGTGCTTGTTAGGCCTTCCAGTAGCTCATTGCTGTATTCACTAAAAAGTTTGGCGTTATTCTGGTGCTCCATTGGTTTGTAGAAAGGTCTGATGGGCTCTTAGAGCTGATGTAGATGAGGGAGCCTAGGAAGTTGCAGAAGGCAAAGGAAAGGAGACTTGCTTTGGGATGGCAGTAAGCAGTTATATCTGCTCAGCTGCCTAAACCTAAACGTTTTCCATAGCAAAAGGTACTTGGAATGGGGTAATTTTGGTAACCAGCTAAATCCTGACTTCAAAATGTTGAAGGCATCGTAACAGACTGATGTCCATTTGGAGAATGTCTGCCCCATTTCACTCGGGCTTTAAAAGTACCTTGGAGTCACAGAAACCCAGTCAGACAGTCTTAAGAACCTTGTAAAATCACCTTTCTGAACACATGAAAGAGAAGAGAATAAAGCTGGTAGTAATTAAAAAGGATTTTGTTCCTATTATCTTTTCCTCAGTATTTAATGGAGATGTCCATATGAGTGAAGCTCCTGCTTGCTCTTCAAGTACATTTGTGGTTATTTTATGGAAACTAAAGAACTTAAGTCTAAAGGGAGTTTCTTCTGTTTCTAAGGATAAAATAACACCTTCCCTTTAAGACCAATTGAGGTCTTAAAGCCTGAATTCAGTTTTCTAAAATTGCTCACACAACCAGCCAGAGAATTAGAATGGTATCCCTTGATTCCCACTCTCCCTTCAAATAAGACTAAAACATACAGAAAATACTCTTCATAGACAAGTTAAGCAGGTTGATTCTTTCTTTTTGTATAATTACTGAATGTGAATTTAGGAATTATGCCTTGAGGTTGGTCCCTTGAGGCCCCTCCATAATGACCCCAACTTGTTTTGTAGCTTGTTCTCATTCCTAGTGATTGTAGTCACAGCCCTAGTGGTCTCTTTTCTGTTAAAAAATATTTGGAATTAATTCAAACTTTTTATTTTCAACTCTGAATTTGAAGTCTTGATGCAATTGTTCTTTACAAAATTTCTTCTAAAACACCAGACCCTTATAAAACCCCCTCCCAGAGCAAGTGCTCCTCCTTGCTCTTCGGAAGGAGGAGGTAAATCCTATGAATAAAGCCATCTCCTCCTAACAGAACTTCTTCCTTTTGAATGTCTGTGCCACTTAATGGTTTGTGGCCTAATAGCATAAATATTTCTCATTATTCCCTGAGGATAATTATCTTTTTTTCTTTTTTCCTTTTCCCTTCTTTTAAACAGGAGCAACTTCATATATGGCTCATACTTAAGTAAGGAAGAAATTGCTTTCTCTGACCCCACTCCTGATGGAAAGCTCTTTGCAACACAATACTGTGGCACTGGCCAGTTCCTGGTATACAACTTCCTCAATGGACAACACCAGACTTAACTGCTCTGCAGGAATTCCATTTTTACTGGAGACTTCTGCCAAACTGCATGCAGTGGGTGCAGACTTTCAGCAGAAGCCAGGGCCATTTTTATTACAGTGAACTCAGGACTGGTAACAACCAAATGGTTGTACTATTTTATTAAAATTGTAAACAATGCAGTAATAGGCTAACTTTGTTTTTTTTAAAAGAAAGCTATTTTATTAACTTTTACAAAAGTTTGATTGTATTTTATCTAGTTATTCATGTTTACATGCAGCAGAAAATTGTTCATAGTGGACTGTAAACTAATGCAAAGACTCTAGTCTGGCTGACGAGTACATGCTGAAGTTCTTACTGAGGTGATATACCAGTGCTTCCCAGTGGAGTGCTGGGCTCCTGCCCCAGCTCCCACTGCCAGCACTTGACTGACAGAGTTCCAGGCTGTGCCCAGTGGCATGGAGGCAGGAAGTGTTACAGTGCAGTCACTGTGGGCAACAACTCACAGGCTGTATGGTGCCTTCCGGGGTGCCCCTGTACCCTGCTCCATGTCAGGGTGCCTGCTCCCTGGCAGCAGCATTGCAATCGTGTTGTGGCCCCTGTCCTCTTCTCCCCCAGATTAGTTTTGGAGTAAAAGGTGGAATGAAAAGCCCAAGGACTCGTGTACTCGTCATTCTTCAAGTATTGTACTGAGTATATACCTTTGTTAGTGGACTTCACTTTGATACTTGTCACTCCTTCATAAATCTCTCCTCTTTCAAAGGGTTTGTATGTTGAAAAACTGCTGTGGCCTTTCTTGATCTGTACATAATGTAGATAGATTAAAAATAAAATACTTGATAGCTTTTTTAAAGTTACTCTGTATAATACTAACTGTGAATGAATCTTTAGTGTATTCCATACTTTTCTTGGTGGGAAAAACAAAACATGCTGAAGATCAGTGCCCCCAGGAGTTCTGGATCAAGACCATCCTCATACAAGTTTTATAGTAAGGTGAGTGGGGATACCTTCAGTCTTGAGTAACAATTTAAAACCCTAATGGAAGATGGGAAAGATTTAGTTAAGGTTAAACTTAGGGTTTGTTTCAATTTTGGAACTTGTGTGCAGTCAAGATATACTTGTTTATAGTGTGCTGTCCTTAGCCTTGGTCTAGAGCTAGAGCAAAGACCTCGTACCACATCCCAAACAATACTCAAGAGTACTTAATGCTGAAGTAGCAGAAGGGTGCTGAATTCTGGGCTGCAGAGGCTGTTAGTTTCCAAGCTGCCACGTGTAATTTTCTAGGGGATTGTGAGCAGCCTGTAAAGAGCTTTGTCAGAAAAGTGCTGCAGGTGCACAGGGACTCTACAAGTGATCCTCTGTGGTGGGCTCAGAAAGCAAGAGCAGGACCCATTAAGAGAGAGGCAGTCAGAAATGGTAACTTAATATATTCAAATTTAATGAAAGCACATTATAAACATACCATAGCCACAACTTCAGACAGTTTCAGTTCATAAACAATAACATGAGGTAGACTGACTAGTGAAGCTAAATTCACCAAGTTTTTGGTTAAGAAAACTTTACACTAGGAAAGCAACGTTTTTAACCCTCTTCCAGAAGTCACAAAAAGCAATTACATAAGTTAAGCAAAAAGCATCTGCATATGATTCTTTAAATCTTAGTTTACATTCAGTTTTAACCTGTGAATAGACAAGAACATCTACAGGTAGAGTATAACGCTGGCCAATTTTCATACATTCATAAGAATGGCCTTAATGGCAAGGCTTCAAACCAAAGTGGAATAGCAATCATGTGCCTGTCAACCAAGGCTCTCCTTGCCAGGAATTCACAGGCAGCCAATTTAAAGTGTTCCATGGGACAGGCCTGCACTCTTGGGGCTGGTGTAGTGCACTCTGGCCAGAGTGTTACCAAAACTCCTTGCTTCCATAGGGGACAGCACTAAGGAAATGGGTTTACTATTAGCTGGTAAAGGCAGGCAAAAACACTGATTTTCTAAATGCACTCTCAGCCTTCAGGATGACTTTGCTCTGCTCCACCAGTGGGCTAGCTCCTCCTCGTAGTCTCAGCACCTGGAATTTTAAGAACTTAGTGCAAACATCAAATACACGAACAAAAAGGAAACCATTTTTGAACATGTAATACCTGACATTTTTCTATACCATGCTAAGACTGGGGGCTGGCCTTAAACCCTCTTGGCAAAACCAGAGCTACTGGAATACATTCAGGCATGTAGGAAATGCTTCAAGAGTCATCTTTTATATCCCTACTACTTCCCAATGTTAAAATAGGTAAGGCAGGTTGTATCTGAAGGAAAATAAAAAATAAATCTACTGAAAGGGGTTGTTCATCTGAAATTTGCTAAATTTACAGCATCAGAAATAATGCTACATCAACATAGACATATGCAAACCATTTTCCTTTGGCCTCTGTCAAATATATTATGTTTATTCATCTGTAAACATCTCTTCACAAGATAAAAAAAGTTGCTTAATTAACACTATGCCTTAAAAAAATGCAGCTTTGGCAGGTCCTTCTGCAATGACTGCAGGTCAGGTATAAAGATGCATTAATTTCATTGCTTTTTGGGGAGTAAATTCATATTCCTGAATAGCCTTTAGGAACACTCTGCATTTTTCTTATTGATAAAGGGGGTCACGATGTGCAGAAAGATGATTGTTGGGGGCTGTGTGTAAACCTCAGTGAGGCAACACCTGCTAAGTGTGAGGGGAACAGAGCACTGCTGCACACACCCCTGACAGCCAAATGCTATGGCATCGAGTTAATTCCGGAACACTTTCACAAGGATCAGTACAAGGATCAGCGGCTGCTGCAGAGCCAGGATTTATAGAGGTACAGGGATGACGGTGTCAGGTGATGTGTTCACACATCTCTGCTTCTGGAGAGTCCCTCCTGAGCAGTCCCAGCTCCCTGGGATTTCTCCTCTGCTCCCCTCTGGAGCTACTGTAGAATACTTTCTGTTTCTCTTGGGTCCAGCTCAGGCACTGTTACTGTCCTGCACATTTCTTGGTGTGTTGGTTCGTACAGGGGTACAACTCAGACTGACCTCAGCTCTGCAGCCAACTGGAGTTGAGTGTAAAGGAAATGGAGAGTGAGTTGCAGGCAGCCCACTATGAAGGCACCGGACGGAGAGGAGGATGCATTTCCATGTGCAAAGGAGGATGGACCGCAAGTTTCCAAAGCTCTGAGGAGAGTGAGAAACTGAAGGTGATTTGCTGGGAAGTTACTCTGGCCTCTAACTGCAGAGAGAGCAGCTCTGAGAAGCCTTTTGCTTCGGGCCCTGGAGCTGCCCGGGGGGTGCCTACTGGGGCAAAATACCATTGCTAAGGGTGCACAGTGCCTGCCATGCGTTTGCCCATTTGTTCAGGTTTTAGTAGTAAACTTTGAACACCTGTGGAAATTTTGCCAAAGACAATTTCAATACGTACACAATTACAAATTTTAAACTAACACTGCACAGAGAACAAGACTATTCCTCGTAAAACAAATATCTACTTTACATTGTAGTTTCAAACCCCTGAGTATTCCTGTACCACAGCACAGAGCTGAAGAGACACAGTGGGCTCTCCTCCACCTATCTTCCATAAATTCCACATGCTAGGGTGCATTTCATGTAACACATTCAAGCTTACAGCTGCAAGAGGAGAGCAGCTTCTTCCCTAACTGAGCTGAATATAAAAAGGATTCTTCTTTGACGAAACAACATCCTCTTCCTACATCCTACAGCTTGGTTGGCTGTGTGATTGGTGTCAGTGGTTGTGAATGACGTGAAAATAACTGGAATCCAGGATCCTTTAAATCGTAACCGATGCGGTAATTTCATCCCAAAGAATAAAGCTACTTCAGAATGTGGGGAATCCTTTAGAGCAGTCAAGATAAATATTGGTTGCACTTTGCTCCACAGTGATTGTACTTATTTTTTTTTTAAAAAAGTTCTGGTTTTTTCTTTGTTAGCGGTGTCTCAGCAAAGCTTATATGTGGCGTCCTGTAAGGAAATAGAGTGGTTCATCATCACTGCTGTTTGCAGTTTGAAACTCATCCCGAAGTCGGAACTGCCACTCATCCTCCAACTCCAACCGGACTATCGTCTGCCGTAGCGAGCTTCTGTCTTGACATATGACACACAGGGTGGCACCTTCAATGAAAAGCGCGTTAGATTCTTGAGGTACAATAACAATTCATTTCCTTCACTGATTTTCCTAAGATACTTTAAAGAAATCTTTGCTGCTAGGGAGCAAAAAAGTAGTGTTAGAAGGGTCTGTCACCAACCAGTGATACCACCACCAGCCAGTCCAGGCTCAGATCAATCCTTTTAGCCTTAAGACAGAAATGAATGTGTTTCCAGGAAAGTACAGACACAGAGAAACGAGCATGGTGTGGGGTGTGCTCTGGGTCACAGGATGTCACTGCCTAACAGGCAGTGTTACTATCATCAGCTGCAGCAGAGAGAACATTAACTGGATCTTTAAATTACTACTGATAATTAAGCCCAAATAATAAAGCTTACATTTTGTTTGTTTATTTCATGGGACATATGGCTTTGTAGAAGGTCAGTGATGAAATTCTACAAAGCCAAACCAGTCCCACAACTGACTTAAGAAAATCTGCTGACTTCCTTAAGTATGAGAGCTGCCCTTGATAAAACACTCTAAGAGTCTGTAATTTCTTCTGTGCCTTAACAAATTTACAAACTTCGTTCCTCTTGGTGTTACACATGATTATTTAATAAGCAGGAGAACTGGACACCTTCAGGACCATCCCCCGCGTGTCTTTGTTCCTCCTTCCTCTGTCCCTGCCCTGTAGGGCCCAAGAGGGCACAGGAGCAAACTTCAAAATGTGGTTCTTGGAACTGGCTAAGGGTCATCTCTACGGTCCCCCTGCACATGCACCATCCTCAGTCAGCAAGAGAGGGAAATGGCTCAGCTGTGCCACCACAACTGCACTGGAGCTCTGCAACACACTTCAGCATTACTGAATTCCTCTGGCAATTTGCTAATTGCCAGCATTAAGATAAAAAGAAAGATTTTTATGAGGTTTATCAAGTTCTGGTTAGGAAGACCAGATCATCCTCAAGCTAAGAGCTGTCCTTACTTACAGAACTAAAGATTTACTGCCATTATAGACTGATTGTCAGAGCAGAATTTCCCATCCTCATCACTAACATCTATGCTCGCAAGTCTCAAGTTGCTGACTGCACAATTCACTGCCTGATTTCCACAATCCTTGCTGATGTCACTTTAAAATAACTTTATGAACGTTATTTATCAACACTTACCTAAGGTTCAATTATCTGCCAAAAGGAACAGAAGTTTCATACACCCCTCAAAAACTATCTATTTCTTCTGAAAACAGTGCCAAAACAAACTAATAATGGAGCTGTTTAATCAAGCTGTTTATTCCTCTGCCTTTCCCTTTTCCTCCATGCTATTATTAGTTGGCGTGAGGCACCCAGGATGCCCAGCAGAGAAGTGAGATTACCTTTGAGAAACCTGAACCGCTTGAGGAGGTCTGCACCGACGAAGGAGTCACAGAGATAGAGCAGAAGTCCACTGAAGAACACCCCTTCACAGTTGACATTGACTGAGTGGGGGCGAGAGCTAATGTAGCATATGGCCACCTGAAACACAAGGGGGAAAGAAATGCTTTCTGTCTCAGAAATGTCTAAGGATGGATTCCACTTACATGGAATGGAATACAGCTTAGTGATAACAAGCAAGTCAGCTGGTGCTCTGATAAAAATCCAATCCAACAAGACTGCAGTACTGAGCAAACTTTCCCAAAGAAGTAACACGGAACAAACCTCTAGATTCAAATCTGGTCACCAAGTCTGCAACATGTTCTTTCAGGGTTCTCTGTAACTCAGTTTGATTTTTTTCCTCTACTAATTATCTGCTTATAATGACAGTATAGATTATATAGGTTATTCTAATAAGGATGCATTTGTCAAACAAAGTAAGCAATTCCATAAGTATGGGAAATACTGATGCTTGTGGTTCCAAGCACTCTTGTGTCTCAGTGCTGTGATGGCTGTTATATATCAAAGGGTATCTCCTCTATCTTACCACTGACTTCCATAAAATTTATCTGAACAACACCCTTGTTAGACATTGACTCTGCTCCAGACCCAGTTCAAACTGACCATTGGGTTCAAAAATTCTAAACTCCCCACCTACAGACATCTATAACATATTTGCAAAAATCTAATTTCCTTGAAAATCAGGTTCTTAGAAAGAGAAGCATCAAAGGATGAACACCAGGTTTTGTCAAGAATGGCATCACTTTTGGGTTTTTGCTTTGTATGAAATATTATTTCAGACAGACACGCCCAATTCTTTTGCAAATCATGGAATTGTTTAGGTTACGCTCATTGAGATCCCACTGTTATCATGGATCCATGAGATCTGAGATTAATGACTCCAACTGTTAACCCAGCACTTCCAGTTCACCACTAAACCATGTTGCCAAATGCCACATCTACACACCTTTTAAATACCTCCTGGAATGGTGAACCCACCACTACTCTGGGCAGCCTGTTCCAGTGCTTGACAAACCTTTCCATGGAGAATTTTTTCCCAACTAAACTATATCCAAACTAAACCTCCCCTGGCACAACTTGAGGCTCTTTCCCCTTGTCCCATTATTTGTTACCTGGCAGAAAGTAGCAGCACAGACTTCCACCTGGCTACAGCCTCCTTTCAGGTGGTTGTAGAGATGGATAAGGTCACCCCTGAGCCTCTTTTTCTCCAGGCTGAACACCCACAGCCCCCTCAGCTGCTTCTCATCAGACTTGTGCTCCAGACCCTTCACCAGCTCCATTGCCATTCTCTGGACACACTCCAGCCCCTCAATGTTCTTCCTGAATTAAGGGGCCCAAACCTGAATACAGGATTTGAGGTGTGACCTCCCCAGTGCTGAGTACAAGGGAATGATCCCCTCCCTGGTCCTGCTGGCCTCACTACTGCTGATCCAAGCAGGATACCATTGGCCTTCTTGGTCACCTGGGCACACACTGGCTTATGTTCAGCTGCTGTCAACCAGCACCCCTAGGTCCTTTTCCTTTGTGCGTCTTCCCCATGCCTGTAGCAGTGCATGGAGTTGTTGGACCCAAGTGCAGGACCTGGCACAGTCCAGCAGTCACATTAATCCATCACGGACCTCTGGTCTTTACCCACACCAGCCAGCTGGATGCTTCACCACCAGCTCCTCCAATGGATTGGTCCTTTACTTCCAGCAGCAGAATTTGTTTGAGACCAAAGTCTTCAAACGTTACCCTTGATGCTGAAGAAGGGCATTTCAACACAACAAAGATACTGAAGTAAAGGTTTACATTTCCAAGTCCCCATCATCCCTGCAAATCTTTTGTACCTCAAGCCCGATGTTCAGGTAGCAGTCAATGGCCAATACCGGGTTCTTGAAGTTATGAATGGCCTTGGGGAAGAGTTTGTAGGTTGCGTGTTGAAGGAATTTCTCCAGGAGGAACTGAGATGGAGCTGCCAACAATGTGTGCTCGCTGTCAGGGGCACAGACGTACTGAAGAGGCATTATTGGTGCCACGCTGTCTGAGACCTGCAGTGAGACCAAGGGCAACCCCTTTTAACCCACCTACTCCACGTATTTGCTCTGCAGGAGTTCCTCTAACTGGAGAAGGGATTGACATGACAGAGCAGGAAGAGAGAGAAGAGGAACAAAAGGATCAAAACTCCCCATTCGATTTTCATATAGCACCAAAGCACAGGAATAAATCAACTGCTTGTTCTGTGCTTGCTACTTCTGTGGATATCTGCTTGCCTGAAAAGGGGACATAAAATGTGGAATTCAAACTCTCACAGTGGCCTTCATCCTGCCTTACTCGTGGGCATTACATGAAATTACATACTCCTTATGTGGAGTCATCCATAAAAAGTGTTTTCTATAGAGTTTTCTTAAAGGCCAGTCCATCACTACAGATTCCACTGCAACCACAAGGAAAGGAAAATCAGAAAACAATCTTCAAAAATACTTAAACCCAGAGTTTAGTCAGTTAAATTGTGAAGTATGGGAGGTGTTTTTTTAAAAGGAAGATGGTGTGGGATGTGTTCAAAACCACCAGGAACACAAACTGTAAGATGCCTAGATTAATGACAATCCTTTGAAATACACCTCCATTTAAAGCTGGCATAGGTGTAACTCTGTATAAAGTATTTGGTGTATTTTTATAAATACTTGGATTTCCTGGGGGGATTTCAGAAGGTTGCAGTTTTCAGAGCCTTTCTTCAGCCATCTTCTTGTTAGAAAGTGCAAGGACTGAAAGTCATCACAAATCAGCAAACACCAGAAACTTGTGGCTGTGCTGAATTTTTAAAACTGAATCTGGTACAACTTGTCTGCTTTGGATCAGAGTGCAAATTCTTCCTCCATCAGAGATACCACTGAAAAGCTAGACCAAACTCTTCCTAATCTCAGTCCATCTTCTAATAGATTAGGAGGATTTTTTTAGAAATTTATAAATAGCAAAATGTTTCTTATTTTCTATTTTTGATATGGTAGCCATTGGATTAAGCCATGAATGTCAGATGTCAAATAAGCACAAAATAAATCTAAATAACGAGACAATTCATTATTTCTAGGGAAAACAGGTCCTGATTTTATCCCTTAAGTACACCAGACTTACCATGATTTTTGGTTTAACAACAAAGTCCTTTTGTCCTCCAACCTGAATATGTTTCTTCATGACACTGAAGTTGTTGAAGCGGCAGATGAGGAGGCCGCTGCTGTTGGTCCGCAGATTAAAATCCACATCTTCACAGAAATACCTGGACATTAAACACAAGGTCACTAAACCAGCTGTCTGGCTGCTGTGCACGAGCATTCACACACCCCCTGCTGAAATGCACCAGTATGGGCTCAGCAGAGATTTTTGGAGATCATCTGATATGGTGCCACTACAAATTTTCTGCAGAGCTCTGAAGACTCATTCCTTCAATGTGCTCCTGGTCGAGAAAGCAGCTGCTGGTCACCCTAAACCCAAACTTCACTTTTCAGTGTGCCTGTGTGCTTCTTCCCCACACCAAATCTGGCTTGTGCTCTCATGCTCATCACATACTGACATCAATCATTTCCTCCCCAGCCTTTACTTTTTTTTTTTAATTCTTTTTGTGTTTGGGGTTTTTTGTATTATATATTTTGGACTTGACACTCTGCAGTGACCAACCTCCACTTCTGAACAAGCCACCTCCATATGACATATTTCTTCATAAACTGGAATTAGGGGGAAAATATGGCTTTAACAAATACTTGGCTATGGGAGAAAAAGCTGCTGGGAAGTAACCTTAGTCCTCCACTATTCATGATGTCATTGTTCACTTCTATGGGCTGACTCCCACCTCGTGATTCAACCTGACACAGAATGTGAAATCAAGAGCTCCCAGAGTCACACCAGCTTGCACTGACAGGCTACTGACAGGCTCTCTGAAACACACAGGATCCCTGAAAACAGCAGCAGGAGCCCAAGGTGAGAAGCCCCAGGGCCTTCTTTGGCCAGCAGAGACAGGGTTTATTTGCAACTCACGTGTCTGTGAAGAGGAAGAGTTGCGTATTTCTTCAATCTGTGATGACAGCTAGCAATAAAGGCCCATGAAATGGGTGATTTATTCCAAATGCTTTAGGATGAAGTTAGGTGAGAGTGGGGAGCGGGGGGAGGAAGGAAATAGCAGAAAGTAATTTTTTCATCTGTTTTTCTTGCAAACTCAAGTGGCAACAGGGAGGACAGCTATCTCTGAAGGAAATACAAGGAATCCCTCCTCCTAGGCACTCTGGAAGCTCCCCATTCTTCCTGTAACTGATGCCATTTTGGCTCCTTTCTTGTTTTTTTGGTGTCCTAATTATTTTTTCTCCTGAAGTTTCTTCTTTCCTCACTCTTTCAGTCCTCTGAAGCCCTTCCTTGCCCTTGATCTGTCTTCCCCAGGTTTTCTTGGCTTATGGCAGGTTTATTTTGATGCCTTACTCATTCAGATGAAATGCATATCACACTGGGTTTTATTTTTGTGATTGTGCACTCATTACCTAAGGCAGGATCTTTCTGTTTATCTCAATAGCTTTCAGAAACATTGTGACAAGGTTCTTATCAAGTCAGTATGCTATTTTTCCACAGATATATGTGTACTGCCTACCTGTTTAGATCATATTGCACATTCTGGGTCAGGTCTATGTTGAGCAGTATAAAATCACGCACGTGGCACCTGGAGAACGGAGCCTTTGATTTCCTGGTGTTCAGCTTGCTGTTCCATTTCTGAACACCCAGTATTGCATAATGAACAATTTTGGGGGTGGCTTCAATGTGTTGGAGGACACTTTTCAAAGACACATTCTTGCTGAAACCCCCAGGCTCCAGGGACTGGCTGCAAAACATGATCGTACACAACATACAAACATATTTTATTATTTTTATATTACATACACTGCATATATATACATATGTGTGTATAAAAAGGACCAAAAAATTCCATTGACAACTGAGAATGTTTACTCCAGATGCTGTAAAAATATATACATAAATGAAGACTTTTTCAGCAACAGGCAACTAATTTTACCTCATCAATGCAGCCATGCAGAAAATGAGCCTTTCAGCAGAATAATTTTCTATTCTTTATATTTATTTTCTATAATTTTCTAATAAATTTAGGAAGGAAAAAGAAGTCACCTTACACATAATTTTTGGAATGCTATTTTCTCTGTAGTGGACAGTGTAAGCACTGAGAAGGTGAAGAGCTTAATGCCTTCTAAGTTCCCCAAATAAACTGTTTGCTCTGAGAAACATAAATTGAATCAAAACAAAGTAACATATTGAAAAATCACTCAGACAGTTGCTAGAAACAGGAGTGGCTCTAGGCAAAGAACAAACACAAGCAGAGGTCTGTTGGTGGTACTGACACAGATGTAAGGGCACAGTCACGTGGAAGTGTTCAGCAGCAGGTGGTTGAATGTTGGTGGCCAACAAGACAAACATACGGCCTTCCTACTGCTCTGAGTACCCTGCCAGATGTTGGAGATGAGCCTCGGTCACAGATGTCAGTGCTGGATCAGTGCAAGGAGCCAGCGTGGGTGGGTACCAACCTGGACTGCTCCTGGAGGCTGTGCATGTTCCACAGGACGCAGGAGTCGTCCATGACCACGATGAAGGGCCACACGCACTGGCGCTTCACTCCCAGCTCCTCCAAGCGGTTTCGTTCCAGTTCTAGGTTGTGGTAAGAAAGTTCCTTAATAAGAAACCTGGCAGCACCTGAGGAAATACCATAAAGAAGACGTACAGACATCTTTATTAGACTTTATCACTCTTTCCAGAGAAAGGTAACACGAACATCTGCAGTCATTACCCTTTTTGAACTTACTGCTCATAACACCTTAGTTTAAAAAGAAATCTGTATGTCCCTTTTTCAGTGTGATTAAATCTAAAAGGCAGATTCCAAGAAGACTGGATACTTTAAGACACTCTGCAGAACACAATTTTGTGGGCGTTAATGAAGTAACTTGAACCAAGAAGGGGCTAAGATTCTAAAAGTGAAGCTACTCAAAACTTCTTGCAGAATAAACTCAGCATCCATGAAAACAAATTCCAAAGTTCAAGCCCCCAGTGTTCAGCTGCAGTTAATATTTACCTTCTGCTAACTAAAACGTTGCAATTTGAATATGTGTAAAACATCTAGAATCTACACAGCAAGGTTGAATAAAATTAGTGAATATGGCCCATAAAACATCAGACTTTAAGCTGAGAAGGCAGTGATCCATGCAAACATATATTCCATGCCCCTGACAGCAGTCTTTCCACCTTTTTGCACAGACATTGCTGCTATTATCACAGCAAGTATGTGAGAAGCTGCTGCACTGTTTCCTGCAACAGCATGATCCGCATTGTCCAAAGTAGATTTTTATGTCCTCACAGCAATGCATTGATGGTGTCTCTTACCAACTCCAGCATTGTTGAACATGCCTGGCAGGACAAGCATGATGTGGTTGGGCCAGTATTTTCGGTAAAGTGGCATTTCATACTCCTTGACTACCAGGAGGTGCAGGTGGCTGATGCCTTCCATGGCATGGTAGAGGTTCAGGAGTCCATGTTCGTGACGTCCACTCGATGGGGTGAAGATAGGGCTCTTGACTGCATTCAAATTCTGCTGGAACACAAGGTATTTTGGCAACATTAGGTAAACAAGCAGGTTATTCCTCATAGGGACTTCTATTTGTTTATTTTTTTTACCAGATTTTAACATCACTGATTATTGCAACACATAGAAATTGGACGCTAGGAACAGAAAAAAAAAGTACGTTTGCCCTCAAAAGACCCATTCTAAGGACAGTCAGGTGAGATTTACAAAAAAGTCCTTTACAAAAAGGATTCCTTTATTTAAAACAAATAGACAACAGAAAAAACCTCCCCCCATTAATTTGCATATGTATGTCAAACTGACTGCGTGCAGCAGATCGGCAAGAGCAAGCACACGCACCTTGTCAGAAACGAGTGGGAGTCGCATGCTTTCAAGATGTTTTCCCTGTTTGCTGAAGACAAAATGGTTCTCTTTGGACTTGGGGATTATAAAATGCAGCTGAACCTCTTCTCCCAGCATCGAGGATGAAAACGTGAATGCATGCAGAGTGGAGTCAGACACCTGAATACAAACAAGCAGCAAAAAGAGGTTTCCAAACAGGTAACACATAAGGAGTATGTAAGGAGGAGGAGTTCTTACAGTCACAGTACTGGAAGCCATCAGACAAGAACATCCAAACCACTCTCTCTCAGTAATAATTTTCCTCACAATAAAGTACATTATTTAGGCCTTGCTATTAAAGAAATCGGCTCTCTCTACCAGTAGACAGAGTATGGTCTTTGGCCAAACTGGACTCTTCCGGAGTCCATTTCAGCCAGGAATTACTTATCAGTATTTACAAAGAGAAGTCAACTATATAGATACATACAGTATATATATATATATATATATATATTTAGTATTGTGACACACACACAAAACCAGGCATACATACTAGGAAAAAACCTGTCCAAATCAATTTCCCCAGAAGATTCAAAGAGCGGTGCAGCACGTGGGGGGAGCCTCCACAGCAGCATGCACTGTCATTCAGACACCTCAGCAGAAGCACTACTGGTATCAGTAGTGAGCACTACTTGGTATCAGTATAGTATTTTTCCTGTGGCAATACTCTCCTAAGTAGTTGTGTGACCAAAGCAGACCACACCATTAACGAGGCTATGAAGAATTTGGGAGAGCTTAAGTTTGCACAGCACTTCGCTGAACCATGTACGTGTATACAAGTACCCACACAGCTGATAGATTTCATCCTACAAAAGCATCTGTCTTACTACAAAGTCAAATCACTTACTCTTACCAATGAGTTTTCTATAATATTTTGCTAAAAATTGAAATAATTGGCCTAAGATGGAAAATGCAAGGGATTTCATTTAGGTTCTGTTAAAGCATTTAAGAATCTCTCTCCCTTCATAATGTTTGCTATCCAGTGACTCTCCTTTGAAACTGTAATTTCCCTGAGCTTAATTATCTTAATTCTATATACACAGGTCACACTGGCACATACAAGTAGATGTTTATATTTATTAGTACTAGTTATGTTTAACCACATGCACAAAGATGAGTGGAGGGAACAACCTATGTCCTTGGGGAGGATTTGCTTCTGTCAACGGACTTAATGAAGCATGAGGTTTAGATCAGACCTGCTGGTGCTGCTCTGAGGGAACTGGCATTGTACACTGCCAGGTCAGGGTGTCTACACTGCCATATCTTAATAGCAAGCTGTTGGAAAACATTAGCGAGCAAGGAATGAATTAATGGAGATAAGAAACTTCCAGGTAAATTGCTGCTGGTGGTTAAGGAATAATGTGTGAGCTATTAACCAGGAATAATCTTACTTGCCAGTCTTCTGTGAGCGTAACTGTTTGCTTTAGAAACTAAAGGGCTTTTAACTAAACAGATCAAAATGTTCATTTCTGTCCAGTGACTCATAAGCTGCTGCTGAGAAGGATGCGCAGTTACATACAGAGTGAGGAAGAAGTAGGCCTTGGCATCTCCCATCACAGGTATAGATGGCTGGCATTTAGGTTAGACAAGCATTTATCTTAATTTTTACAGTCTTCTCCCATGAGACACTGCAAACCCTCTGGGCAGGCTGAATAATGCTTTGGCTTGAGAAAACTAATCACAATATTCACCCTTTGCCAGAGGCAGCTGCAGAGGAAAACTGTTCATTCAGAACGTGGCAGACACAGTTGATGCTCCTGGGTCTGTAGCTCAATATCTCCCCTGAGAATGGAAGAATTAAACAATTCCATCTCAGGGCAAGTGAAAGCATGAATCCTGAGATGAGAGCAGTATGCCTGGAGAAACCACAATAAAAAACCAAGGATGCAGTTTATCCTTAGACCTCGACACCAACCTGTGCAGCAGGATTAATGTCCATGTACTGATGGCACTGCTCACAGTGATGGAAGGTGTTGTAAGCTGCATATTTAGTCAGCATCATGGACACGGTCTCCCTTTTCTTAGGTTCCTCTGATTTTGTTTCTTTGCTTGTTTCTGTCCACAAAAAAAAGAAGTAACAGAAATTTTAGGAGCATTAAAAAATGGAGATTGTGATCCTGGTAAAGACTGTAAATAATACTTTTTTTTTCCATTGAATTTTGGAGATTAAAGGTTCTTGTGAACTTCTGTTCAAATGAACCAATAAACCCCGAGTCTCTGTAGGAAAGTATTCCTTAAAAAGTCTAGATTTTACTTACCTTGTTTCACTCTTGAGAGTTGTTCTGTGTATACAGGACTTATATTTCTGTACTTAGGGTCATGTACACTCAGGTCAAAAGATATTTTGCTGAAGACCTCAATGTCTGGCCAGTGGTCATTGCTAGACTGAGTAATTTCGTTGTTTTCTGTATGATCTGCAACAACACACTTCAGGTAAGCAGAATCAGATACCCACCAAATGATGTTTATGTGATGGTTGCTGCTTTACAGTTGCACTGGGACTCATACAGGCATGCACACACAGAGCAACATCTTTGAACATCATAAATATTACCAGTGAAATTACAATCCACACAAAGCCATTTCAAAGAAATGGCAATTCCTTAGAAACTGTGCGCAGGGGAAGGAGCCTCCTAGGTATCTTTCTGCACTGTTCCTCATGCTGCTGAGGTATAATTCACTCTGGTTTAAGCATAAAATGCTCAGATGGATGGTCCTATTTGTGCAAAAGGCATGGGTGCAGTAGTTTTGAGCCTCTCTGTGATGGAATGAAGAGCACTGGGTAAATGAGAAGCAAAAGTATCCAAAGGGAGAAGGATGAAAGCAAGGAAAGAGAGGCTGTATGTATTTATGAACTAGTAGCTGGTGGTACATGATAAAGGCAGTAGAAGACACATTCCTGTTACAGAATGGGATGTGGCCAGCAAGGATCAAATGAAACTTTTCTGAATTGATCCAACAGAGATAAGTCTAAAGTAGAAAATCAAGTTTAAGCAATGGGAATGGTAGAAAACACTGGCCTAAGAAAACAGCTTTGGAATGCAGCTTGAACATGAGTCAATTCAGATTAAAATGAGATGGAAGAATACATGAAAGTAGGCGTGTAACTGTGGTTAATGATTGTAGAAAAGTGAATTCAGGTGAAAGGTGAAGGTCTATGGATGAGCACATGCTCACCCTACCCTGATGCAAGAGGAGAGACAGTAATCCAAAGAGCTCTGAGTCCATTACATTGACCTGGGTAATATTCAAAATTTGGAGAGGGTGAAGGAAGTAATTAAAGATGTTGAATTAAATGAAAAATGTGATAAAATGCAAATAGGTTGACTAAAGAAATCCTGTGTTACTTTCATTATATGTATATGAAATACCTATTTCTCTGAACAAAGGAAATGCATTGAATATTATCTTTCTGGACTCAAGTACTTGGTATGATACTATAGGACAAATTATTAATACAGCTGAAGAAAATGGAGACAGGGAACAGTCTGTAAATTGACAGAGTTGACTAAATAGAAGATGGCAGCATGTAACATTGTAAGCATTAAGGCAGGTGAGATTACCAATGAAGTTAAAAGGTCAGTAGGGGGGCATACTGTTTAATATTCTCACTAATGTCATCAGCTTAAAATAAAAAATTGGCTGAAGTTTGCTGGTGGCACACTCCTAAGTGTCAATGTCAACATGGAGAAGGAATCAAAGATCAGCTGGAAATAATTCAATGGCCTCGAAAACCGTAACAACAAAAACTTGGTGATATTTAACAGAAAAAATGTGAGTCATATGTACATTCAAGGATTAATAACAAGCATTTCTGCAGCAGGTTGGGACCGCCTTGGCTGGAAATGACCGAGTTGCTGAGAAACCTTGGAGCACAAGCTAAGCATCAATGCCAGTGAAAAGGGAGAATGGAAAAGACCAGTGCAATCATAGGTTTCATCAGTCATGGGGTTTTCAGTGGGGGCAGGGAAATACATGAGCTGTTGTAGGCTGGGTTGGTTAAACATTCAGTTCTGCTCACCCATGCACCAGAAGGATAAATTGAAAATAGATGTGTAGGCCAGAGTACCAAACTGATAAGGAGAATAAAGAGCCTGTCATTTGTGAGAATCCTGTAAGAAGATCCACACTACCTAGATGAATGCTGAAGGGGAGGTAAGATAGCTGCCTGACCACTCCAAAGAAACAAACCTCAAAGAAGAGAAAAAGTATTTTAATTTAAATTACTATGTTTTTTGGTCCTGAAGAGAATGTGTATAAATGGGACAGAAACATATTTGAGGTGGAGAATAAAGCAGTACTTAAAATAATGAGGACACAAGGGCTGTGGAGAAGCATTCCAATAGAAGTAGTGGGAGCATAACAGCCACAACCAAAAACCCCAACCAAACCCAAACTGCTCTTCTGCTGGAGTTCCATGCATTCCTGGCAGGAGTGGGGCATGTTGCCGTGATCTCAACAGGCCCATCAGGCTGATGCAGAACACCTCTTACATTTTGGTATTTCATCCTTAGTTTCTGAGATACTTTAGTTCAAATAACAGTGAATAGCTGCCCGCAAAGCTCAAAGCTCCAAACCAAAGGAAAATATTTTTCTCTCTCTCTTTTTTTTTTTTTTTTTTGCATTTAATAGCACTGTATGAACAGAAATGTTAGTCTCTTCAAAGGTTCAACAACAACTACAATTTCAGGATGCCAGTCTAATGGTCATGAGCATTATGTACCAGAACACCATGAAGAGGACTAATTTTTAAAAGGTTTTGCTTTCTCAAGGCAAAATCCTACCATGGCAGTTAATGGATCTGTGAGATCTGACAAATGAGCACAAATCCAAAGAGGATCCCTCTCCCCTTTATCCTCAGCATAAAACCTGCAAACTGCAGACAGGTGACAATCTTACTGGAAAAGGGTATATAATTTCTAAATAAACATTAATAATAGTTAGGTTTCAGCCAGGAACAACATGTTCTTAAATGTCCTGTGTGCTTAAAAGCAGCCAGCATTTAAAAACCTGCAAGGAGAGATAACATGGGCAGATGTTGCCTATTTACAGCTTTGTGCTCACTTTTGTTTCAGTGCTACACAAATGTATCAACCCAAAATACATTTAACAGTTCTCAGATAAGCCCATTATAAAGTTTTTTATCAAGCTGTACTGAAATATATGCAGACACCTAGAGTCTAGCTACACACCAATGGAGAGGACATGTAGTAGGTGTAATTCATAGTCATTCAGTGAGCCTAAAAACTTCCTTGCTGAAGAATACACAACATAGGCTCTTTATGATACATCATCTTAAGAATACCTACTAAATACTTACTGGCATTAATCTCTTCTTCATCATACACATCTACTTCCAGCAACCGGATCAGCATGCGGAAGAGAATCCTTAGGAACTGCAAGTATGAACCAGTCTTTCCAACCTGAGCCAGAGATGGAGAAAAGTCTGAATGCCAGCCCAAACTACTACAGTGGAAGGGTAAATTTCAGATACGTGCCTCTGGGCTCATCCCAAAGCTCTGTGTTCAGCTCTGCCTGAAAACACTGCAAGATGTAAAATTGCCCACTATACTGAAAACACTTTTACTGAATTGGTCTCTGAGCACAACCTGGCCACAGCCTGTGTCACTTTTGTATGCGGGGAGATCAGCACCGATAACTGCTCCTCTCCTGACGTGTTCACAGCAACGTTATGCCCAGTGCCACTCACATGTGTTTCATTTAGGCTAAAACATGACAAAAGCATCAGCCTTCCTCTCCTTACCACTTTCAGCATGGACTTAGCCTTAAAATTTGACTTTGATTTTTGCCTTCAAAACACATCACTGCAAACTTGGCCCCCTCAGACTGCTGAAAAGGCAGGAGGAAGGAACTGTGCTCTTACTTGTGGTGGCCCTGTCAAAAGCAGCCGCCGGGGGTGAAAAGTCCTGGTGCCAGACGCCTCAGCCTGATTGCTGAAGTCGGCGTGGTGCTGTCGGGCTGTCGTCCACTGCCTGTAGTACAGAGACTGCTCTTCACTGCTCATGTCCTTGTGAAGCAGAGGCCTCAGGGAGCTCAGCCAAGACACGTCAGCATGAGGCAGGAGGGAAGAGGAGGAAGGCAAATTCCCATTTTTCTGCGAGCTCAGGAGGCAGTAGGCAGCTTTGGACAGGATGACGATGCGTGGCAGTGCCACACGGAGCGCCTTGCTGTCCTTGGCTGACTGGGCAGGCCACTGGAAGGTCTGGGAGACTGAAGACAGTGAGGAGAGTTTGGGAGTGGTGCTGCTCGCCATCTGGTTACCCAGCGAGTCACACTCTTGTTTCAGGGTCTCTCTGGCTGTAAAACTGGAGTAAGCTCCCTCGTCTACTGAGCTGTGTGCCACAGCCTGGAAGTTAAGGGACGGTGCCTGCTTCTGAGACTTGTCTGCAGCACTCGAGGAGCTCACACCGTTGTCAGCCAGGGAGCCTGGGAAAACAAAGAGCAGGCAATGAAAAGTTACTGACTGACGTAAGAAAACCACTAATTCCTTTGATCTGTGTGACAAACCTAACAGACAAATACTTCTGTTCAATGAATGCTGCTGTGGCTTAGGTCAGTGTTTCACTATGTAAAAAGAAATCATTTACATCTGTCTGTCCCTTTGGCTGGAGAGGCGAATGCTGCAACAGGCTTCAGACTCCAAGTGTTCAATCCTAATCCCTGTATGCTACCTACCATTTCCCATCTAGGATTCAGAATCTGATGGCACAACGTTCTGAAAGTCAAGTTTAACAAAGCACTGTATACACAGATCAATTGCATCTTCCTTTCTAATAACAGCATTTATTTCACTGCAATTTGGACATGAACTGGGCTATGTCCCCTCCTCCCTACCCCTCAGGTTTAGTTAGTGTATGGGAAGACCTGGTGCATAGCAAAGACCCAGTTCAGCTGTCTTAATACCTCAGACTCATAGGGAAATAAAGGGAAGTGTCTGCAGAATGCAAAGAAGGGAAGGCTTGGTGGGAGGTGATGCCTGAAGAGGTAGGACAACACCCAACCATTCTGTTGGTCTTGGCAAGCAGGCAGATGTCCGTCCTCACCCACAGGTACTCCCAGAGTTACAGAGCATTTTTCTATTCCTAGAATTTTATACTAGCCCTTTTTCCTCTGATTTTAAGGATCTTTTCAGGATTCACTGAACAAAGCTAGCAACAAATGTGAAATATAAGTTTAAAAATCAAAATTAAAAATCAAAATCATAAGTTTAAAAATCAAAATCACAAGGGACGCTTAGCTATGGCATACCATCCTTTCCACTGAAACACCGTGTCCTTTTAGCAGTAGACAGGAAAACTGCTCACTGTGTGAAGAATCTGCAACTAACATTTCACTGTCTAGCCTGCAGCTGGATCCAGCTAAGCAACCCACATTTGAGAAAACATCACTGTTTGCATCCAAGCTCCAATGATGCAGGAATAAAGACTTGTTTTTCAGACCAACAGCAGAATGACTGACCTGAGGTTCCAGTGACAGCGCTGCTGTTGCTCTGGGGCCGGTCCAAGTCTATCAGCAGCTCATCAGAGTCATTCTCGCTACCATTTCCCTTCTCCTGCTCCTTCTCACTGAGGTCAAGAGCTACAATAGGGCCTCGAATTGCCTCCCTGGAGACGTAGCAGCATGCCAGGCCTACTTCTTGCTCTAATGCAGTACGAGTTAAGTAGCTGGAGTCAATTAGTCGAAGGTCACAGTATTTCAACGACCTAGGAAAGTCAACACATATGAAAAATGATGTTTTGTTTTCTCTGACTTTGAAGAACACTCCCTATCTTTAATTGCTTACTAAATATCCATTAACAATTTTATTAGCCCATACATATAAATGATTTTAAAATAATTTTATTTTATTCAGCACATAGGTTATGCTCCTTGGTACTTTGCACAGACACTTACTGACCCACACAGTAGAGTAATATGACTTTTCATAAACTGCACTTTCCAAACCTTTAAACAGTTCCTAACTAAAGTCTACAAAAATACACTTCTTTTGTGAAAAGACAGCTAGATGGTATCAAACCCGACTTATCTAAATATGTTAGAGAGCAATCATATTGAAAGAGTAATAACAGCACCTGGGGAAAGTCTCTCCCAGAGGGTCTTTGCCAGTGAGAATAACAATGCAAGGTAGACCTTCCAGATCCTGATAGGTGCGTGGAACCCAGTCATCCTGCTCATTGCCCCTCCAAGCCTGTGAACAGAGAATATTCCAGTCACACCTAAACGACACCTTCTAAATCTTCAGCTGTTTCCTTTTTCCATCAGTTCCTGCTTTTGCTTTGAATACAGGGCTTGCTTACTCAATGGCCAACAGGAAGGAGACCTTGGTTCCAGGCATGCATTTTCTGGTAGCCAACTGTTAGCCAGGCATTAAATGCAAAGAAAATGGGTGTATAGCATACGTTATTCAGTGCTGGAAATATTCACCCTGTGTGGTATTAGTGTGGTCTGTCAGAGAAAAAAGCAGTTGATGTGTTCAGTTTGGCACAGATAAAAGGTATTAATGTAAAGCTAATGACTTTAAAGTGGAGTATGAAAATGGGCCAATGAACCTTATTTAATTATTTTATACAACAAAAGATTACGTGACAGAAACACATTTCACCTTTCCCTGCAGATAATCCCCCCCAAAGAACTCCTTACCTACAGTCTATCAAGGCCTGAGACCACAGAACTGCAACATTTTCCCTTAGCACTGGAAAGGTTGGTAGCATCAGTCCCATGTCCTTACACCCTTCAGTTCCCCTGGTTCAGCAGAACTTACTGAAAAAATTTATTTCACCAATTACCTAGCAGTATCTAATGACTTGGTAAAGCAGCCTTGGCAGCAGAGAGAATTTCTGGCTCAACAAGGTTAGTCCAGGTGTGTGTTCCCCTGCCTCTCCACAGACTGAAGTTTCTGTGAAAGTGCACGACTAGAAAGTGAAATAGGGGGACACTTTTTCTTTTGATTTTCCTTAATTTTCTTTTCGATAGCATAAGGACCTAAAAAGAACGAGTGTCTGGGGCTTTGAGCTGTATACTTGCATCCAGAAGATTTATTTCTTGACCATCTTTCTCAGGAAGGTCAGAGAGGTGCAACTTCATGGCTCCTCACCTCTGAATGTCTCCCAAAGAGTTTAATTATTGTTAAATTAAACTTAAAGGGTATGCCATGACAGCATCCCTGGTCAGTGAAATAGTTATTTAAATTGTCTTTCATCTCTTGTTTAATTCTGTACCTCTGACTCCCTGATGGAGAGGAATGACCTGTCTGGCTGGTCTGGCTGACCAGCAGGCTTGTTTGATGGAGAGGGGAACAATGTAGCCACCAGCACTGCAGAGACAGCTGCCCAGCCTCCCTGCCCTGCTGTGGCATCACACACCCTGCTAACGCCATCTGAGAGAGAGGCTAAGTTAAGTCACACTTTTCAGCTGGGCTCACTAACACCTGTAAAGTTTCCCTCCCTGCCTCTGAAAATGGTCATGATGAGGTCTCATCCTTCCTGCAACCAAGAGTATTTAATGGGGACCCCATTTGGAGCCTCAGCCTCAGTAGCCTCATATTGCTCTCCCCATGCCCACATTAAGAAAAGGACTGGGATGCTTGCAGTGAAAGCTCTCCACTGGCTCTAGTCCTTCAGTTTCAGTACACCACCTAATATCAGAACAAATGCCCAGCAGCACAGAGACTAAATCAAATTTGTCTGCAATAACCTAGGCTGATTAATTTCATCATGGGAATCAGTTCCCCAAACATATGCTCACACCATGTTAGAAATCTTGTGTTATCCCAGGCACCAGACTAGCAGGTATGGCAGTGCAGCACCAGCCTCACAGGTGACCTTTATTGTTTTGAAATACTACTGGGACACCTCACCTAAAAAGAAACTACAGGCTTATATTTGGGAAACTGAATTCCTCTCCTCAACTCCCTTCCTATGCATGGTTCAGATTTGTGGGCTTTTCTTCTAGTAAACTGCAAGAAACAAATCCATAATCCTACAGCTCTGTTTAGTCCAAAAATGCATCTTATGTTTTGGAGAGAGGAATAAGAATTATTTAGAAGGTTTTTCAGTCTCTACCTGATAAAATTTCTCTATTCAAGACCAATGTCTACATGGGTATCCACCTGCAACAGCTCCACAGTCAAGGCCACACAGGCTGCTTCAGCACTGTGTAAGGGCTGCAACTCATTATGGCAAAGCACTATTAAGAGGCCCTCACAGGACTCAATCCAGAATTATTTAAGGGTGGAATTCATGCCTATCCAAAAAAAACCCACCAGCACAGAGCAGTTCATCTCACATGTCATTGTCTCATTTATGACTACTTTCTTCCCTCTCCTGCTGCAGATAAAGTTTGAGAAGCAGGAGTCATAGCTTCTTAAAGGACTTCTTTATCTGCTTTTGGCTGTAGGCAAGCTCTTTCAGACAGGCTCACAAAATTAATTCCTCTTCTCTGTGGTTTTGAATACACTGTATAACTCATAGTAGAAGCAGAAAATTAAGCTCTCTGTAAGACTTAGAGCAAAGATCAGGACAGATAACCAGAACTACTTTCAGGCTGATGCCTAAGGCAGGCAACCCATTGCCCCTTTGTTTAATGTAGTGAGATCAATAGATGAAGTGGGTTTGGCTACTTTAACCATGCTCTTGGTAAATCCATGCAAAGTTTTAGGCTGGTGCAGATATGCCAGGCATATATGCATGTAGCCTTTTCAGGCTTTCAGCATGCAGGGCGTTGAGGAAAGAAATCTGTGACAAACAGCATACTTTACCAGTTATCAGAAGGGCAGAAGATGGATGAACAGAGCAGACAAGAGACACACTAGACAGACAAATAAGTTGGTGGAAATAATTAGTTTGCCTACAGAGATCTGAGCTCTGCTTTTAGAGATGAACCCTATCTGATGCATGCTGTTATTCAACTTTAAGAAATTAAATTACAGCTGGTGTTTGACTTCGTGGAACAATTCTGGTTTGTTCCAAGTCTCTCTATCTTTTATGCCTGAAGTACAGAAATGCATTCACAGTGACAGATACAGAACACCTCCCCTTTCCCTACAGAATAATTAAGCTATGAACACGTGGGAATAAACATGACACAACTACAACAGCCAGATGACTACAGCCACCACACAAACAAACATTCAGTTTCTGCTAACCTTGAGCCGTGTCACGAAGTGTTTTGCCACAGTGAGCTCTGAGGCAGGATTCCCCAGGAGGATCTCAAAACGATACTGCAGCCCCAGCTTGTCCCTTACTTCCTGTAACCTCTCTTTGGCCAGCATGGCCAGCTGCACCGACGGCACCCGAATGACGAGCATGTGGCCACAGCCATTCTTATCCTTTCCTGGAGACGTGATAAGGTCATCCATGATGCTGAGTGTCTCAGGTGTGCTGTGATCCCTTAGAGAGGCCATGGTGGTGAGGGCCATCAGAGCTTGGGAATACTGCTGAATGAGCAGGTAGCAGCGGATCACCATGCTGTGCAGCCGGGGGTACCTTGGGGGAGACACAGTTCTGCATTACCACGTGCAAAATCACAGTACTGTCTGAAAAGCAGTCAAAATGCAGGGCTGCATAGTAAAGAAGTGCCTGTTTTTTCCAGTAGTGCTCAAAGAATGAAGTCTTCCATTTTCATGACAAAAATTTAGAACAAAAATTCTCTGAATTTGGCCCAAGTCCTGAGCTCAAGTAACAGGAATTATAAACTTCTCTAACCCTCATCTGGTCCAAAATTTCAGTTTAAGATCTTTGACTTCATGGAAATAAGGAACACCTCAGATCTGTTTTATTCCAAGAGCATATGCTTATAATTGCTGTGCTTTCCACAAGCTTTTTCTTCTACAAACTTGAGAACCATCATGGCTTCAAGTGGTTTGTGGGAGAAGTACCTCATAATCTCACATCTCTCAATCTCTCACCAGAAAGCTGGATGTACCAATAGGAATTGCTGGCTCTGAGCCAAATCTGAGCTTCCATTTTGCCTTTTAACTTACACAGCCAACATCTTTGCTTTCATTACAGCTACATGCAGTGACAACAAATACGAACTAAAATTTTAAGAGAAATAAAATTAAAACCCACTCAAACAAAAAAACCCACTCAATTTCTAGACATTTCCCATGAGCTTACTCGCCACCATAAAACAGAAAAACACTACACTATTTTGCCTTGAGTGCTGGTCTTATGTCACATAAGTCCAAATAACTAAAATAACTAGAAGTTCCAAATTTCTCTGGTCTCCTTCTTGAGCAATCTAATAGACAATATGACATCCATTTAGAGAAAGCTTTGGGTTTGTGTTTAGCCAGTAGATACAGTGGTTTGTTCTGGACACCACAAGCCAGTCATTAAACCAGTAAGTTTTTAAAATACTTTTTATTCTTCCTGCCATAAAAGTACCCACTGTACTTCTGCTACTAAAACAAATGGAGCCTTTCTTATAATACAAAAATGTCTGCAATATTTTCAGCTTGTAAGCTTGAATGGCTCATCCACCCAGACAGAATAGCTCAGTTTCTTGAAAACAGAGCCTAAATTGATAATCTGTGACACAAAAACATATCCCAACTCCAAGGTACAGATTCACCTGGCTCCAAGGTAGAGAGGTTCACCTGCCATCAATTTCTTGTATTACCCTAACCTCGCATGATTATCTGCACATACGCAAATCCTCCTTCATCCTTTTTCCCACACACACTTAAACAGAAAGAGAGTGATAGTGACCACAATCTCTTCCACTGGATTTGACCAGAAAGAATAGGACAAATCTAAGGAACTGACCTAATTATTATTGCCTATTTGTAGATAATAACAAATATTAAGTATTAATGATGTACTTAAGTATTAATGTTGTTAATGTAACACATTTGATACTAACTTTTACTTAATAAATACAGATGCATTTACAATTATTATATTGACCTAATTAAAACAGAAAACACAGTACTGAACACAGAACAATCCTGTTTTAGTAAATATGAAAACATGAGACCTATTATTTGAAGTGCTATAAGGGATCTGTCCTGCTGATATGCACAGCAGATTAACGCCACATTGCTGGAAATGACAGTATTCCCCTCATTCCTGAAATGGGCACATTTAATTGTATCTTGGATATGTGCCATGAAAGTAGCCTTTTCAGGCAGCTGCAGGGTACTAACAGGCCCTGAGCTGCAGGAACCAAACCATAGCCAACTACTGAAATAACAAAAATGATGTTTTTGAAACAATGTCCCTCACCACCAACAAGAGAGACACCAGAAGTGGTGAGGTAAAAAACCTCTGGTACCTTCTGAGCTCAGTGAGGGCTGAGCCAAAAGACGAGAGAAGCACAGCTGAGCCCAGCTTGCTGCTGAATGGGGCCCATCTCTTCTAAAAACAAATGACAGATATCCCCTCCCTTCTTCAACTACACTAAATTTGTTACAAAAATAAAATTGCATACTTCATGTTTTCCAAGATCAACATCAAAGGTCATCATGTCTTCATCCCCCATAATGGGGCTCATAAAGATGTATCTTTAAGATCCCAACTAGGCAGAATCCCAAGCTTCCATGTTATTATTTACCTTTCTAAAAGCGTGTTGACCATTTTTTCAAAGGTTTCATCACATCTCAAAAGGGGACTTGTGACTCCCCACTGGAGGGATTTGCTGTATTCATTCAAACCAAAGTATAGCTTTTCTTCACTTGCTGGTTCATCCTGTTTCATACACAAACAGCAAAAATAGAAGGTATTCTGGAACAAATCTTTATTTCTTGTGTAATTTTGAAAAATTATTGGAAAGCACTTTCCCAACCAAAGAATCCTTTCTTTTTATCCATTCTCCCTAAGTGATGCTATTTATTTGTTTCAACGAATACAATAAAATGTAAATTGTTTTTTTACTTAACTTATTAATTGCCTACAGCTAGGAAAGACAGGTGTAGGTCCTTGCAAATTTTACAGTGTATCTCGACCTGTGTTTCTAGAATGCTGCTAATTATTTTCTGACTCTCTATCTCTGGCTTTATATCTACTGACAACTGTCATCTCATTTCTATTTAGAGTAGAACCTGAAAAGAGAAGGATTATTAATTTCCAAAGTTGTTCTTGATTGTCAGAGTCTACATGCTTTTCTAATGGAAACATCAAATTAATAATTTTTTGTTGGAATGTAAATCTGCAAACAGCTATCAGAAAGGCAGAATATTTGTGTTTCAAATTTCGTGAGCCTTTGATGGAAGCACAGCATGTTCTCCAGTGGATTTATATCAGCAGTTATCTCTAAGAATGTAATTAACCACATACAGTGTCCCCCTTTTTTGTGGGTTATTTTTTAAATCAGAAGACTGAAAGTTGTTAATTTTTTTACTTTTGGGAAACAAAAAATTGTCTAGACCATTTTACAGAAGGTCATCACATGGTTTATATTAACAATCAACCAAAAAGCAAACTTAGAATATTCATTCACTCTGTCATTTTAAACTAGCTGTTTTTTACAGCTCCCACTTTAAGACACTTTGCAGAAACTAGTGGTCCACTCAGCACAGTAAAATCAAATCTGATAAAAATACACCAAACAAGTAATAGGAGAAAAAGCTATTTTTAGCAGGTTTATCCAAAACATCCTCAGAATCAGCTAGCAGAAATAATGAAAAAAGTTAATAGTGCAGAATCTGCAACAGGATTTTTTCTCTGCACAATGACAACACCTACTACACCAAAAATTTTTAACCTAGCACACAAGTTTAATTAGGATTGGGAAACTAATGAACAGCCTTGACAGGCTATGTGACATATAACTTACAGTCAACATCAGACTGCTTAAAAAGGGAAAGCCAGCTCTGGAGCTTTATGGCATGTCTACATAGCTTTGTCTGACCAGAGGACAGAAAGTGGTTTCTCATCTTGCATGACTGGACAAAGAAAACTGTGTAATTCCCTGTCCTACATATCAGGTGCTACCTCTACCATCAGTATCTCAGGGCTGTCCATCTGGAATCTGAGAGAATAAACTCCAGCAGAGAAAGAGCTCCCTCCTAACACACACATTTTCTAGATTCTGTTAGGTGTGAATTCCACATTAAAATTCACAGTTAAAATTAACAGTTAAACACTTACCACAGTGTCAGATTGTATCCAATGTACCTCATTGCTAGAGCTGATCCTGGACTGCTGTGTTTGCAGGGCATAAGGGAAAGAGCTGACCTGAAGAACAAGGAGGTTGAATGCTTCAAGCACCTCCCTGCAATTAATAACTCTATCAGCCAGACCATGATTAGGCTCACCATGTGACAGGGAACTTGAAATGGCACTGCAGAAATAAGAATGCAAAGAATTGGATTACTCTCTTCCTACAGAAAAATCTCTAAATGACCATGACATAGAGAACCATAGCTCAAAAAAAACTCTTTGGAAAGGTAAAAGACTTCAAAGAATGTTTGACTGTTCTCTGTGGGTAAACTCAGGAAAACAAGGGAAAACAACAAACACCTAAATAAAGGATCAAAATCTGTTGACAGTGAGAAGGTGGATTAGTGTGACAATTTAAAAAAGCATCACACAGAGGAAAGCAAAAATAAGCCAAAGCTGATTAAACCTCTCTCATTAAGAAACTCTGTTCCATGAGCTGTAGGGATAGGATATAGTAGCAATTTTATGAAATCCAGTGGCTTTTCCGGTCTGAAACAACAAATTTCTAAGGGCTTGGGAGCCTGAAAGTCTACGATGTTCTAAGCTTCTGAAATTGCCTTTACTTCTATTATATAATCAGAAAGTCCAAATTCAAAGTATTGCAAAGACAGTAAAAAAAAGTGAATGGGAAGACCAGGTAGAACAAAAATAATGTTGCTTTTGTCTATTTTTAGCTGTCCTTCAAGGAGAGTACTTTGCTTATTATAGAACCATAGAATGGTTTGAGTTGGAAGGGACCTTAAAGACCATCTAGTTCCAACCCCTCTGCCATGGGCAGGGACACCTTTCACTATTTCTAATATTGAAAAGAATCCCACAACTTTATACATCATGTTTAAACCACATTATTCTCCTTAGTTTACGCATGGAACAAGAACAGAACAATCAGCTTTACTTATTTCTTTCTTCTTTCAAAAATAAGTTATGATTTGGTGTGAATAAATGTTTTTGCATGTGTGTACATGTTGTGTTTAGACCTAAAGCCAAATTCAATACAGCTGTTTTATTAAATCCTTTTCTTACAGAAGCTATGGCATCTTTCTTATGATGCAGACTTAAATGTCTGTAAGCTGTCTCCTATCACAAACAACACTATTATCAGGGATAAAAACATGAATTAAAGCATGACCAGCTTGTGAGCACCAGAGACATTTGGGTTTGAGTACAGAAGAAGAAGAGGCATAGAAAAAAAAGACAAGAAGAACAAAGAAATTTGCAAAATCCAGCATTTCCCCCTTGACTTCAGCACCATAGCACATAACCCAAAAAGAGTCCCATTAGGCATCCAATAATCTGAAACTAGTCACACCTACCTTCAGCGGAATCAGAATTAGGTAACAAATATCATGGGCAACCAAAAGAGATTCTTTCCGATTATAAGGCACAAAATGCCGTAAAAATGCCTAGACAAAGCAACAGGTGTCTAAGATGGTAAGTCTTTTGAAAAACCTAATGGAAAGATGCTGGGAGAGGATGGTTTTCCTTCAGCAGATTGAAGCAGCTACCTTGTTAAATCCACGTGGGCGTTGTCATGAACCAGCACAAAGAGCGTGTAGGGGTTCTGCTTCACTCGCCTCATGAAAACTTCAAATTTAGTTTGAATCTCATTGTCCAGACGAACTACATATTTCTCAGCTCTCTGATAGGCTGTTCCATTGTCTTCTAGGCCCAAGTCCACAAGCACACCTGTCAAAAAGAAGAATACAACAAAAATCTTTTCCTTCAAGTGCATCCAAAAATGAAGGGTAAATGGGAAGTTGCCACTTGTCCACCAAACCACTGAGAGGCCCCAGTAAGAAGATGATTATCCAAATGCAATTTCTCTCACAATGGAGGCCAAAATGTGCTCCTTGGCTTCTGGATTTCCACCAAAAAGTGCCTGAAGACCTTCCAAAAACTTCTCACATCATCAAAAAATGGGGGGAAAAAATCAGGCCTCCACAAAGATTTCCAATGCAGCACTCAGCTGGCTATGCTCCATGATTGATCCTAGGCCAAACTTGCCTACATTAAGCTAAGATATTAATATTGCTTGAGTCAGAAAAAGTTACCCTGACCTTTCTTTTACAAATATCATTAATTTATATAAAACTGATTCTCCCTACTATAATATCATATCTCATACTTTTCATGCTCCGCTTCAATGTTTGTGTCAGTACAACTAGTCTTTGTAAAGAGATATTGCCATCATATTCATAAATTAGGCATGGTGCAATGTATATGACTTTGAATGTCATTTGAATTAAAGAAGTACGAATAAACTACTCTGAAATACGGGTCAAATATGGGTCAAATAGGTATTTTCCAGGGTCTTAATCATTTTGTAACATTTTTTTTTTTTAAAGTAAAATAAAATGCAAATTATGAGGACGAAAGATATACTGGAGCAACTTACTTTTCCCCTTATACCAGTAGTGATGTAGTAACATCACATACTGGGGTTTATCAGCCTCTTTCCCTTCCCCTCCCTTTCACCTGATTGTCGAATCCGCTGAAGGGTCTGCTGCACCAGGACTTCCGAGCGTGGCACTATAACGATGAAGTCCACCTTGCTGAAGTGGCCCAGATCCAGGCTCTGATTGCCACTGTCTGCTATAGCACAAACCTGGGACAAGAGCTTTCTGGCAACTGTGAGCTGTGGCTGGTAAATTTGGAAGGTATCAACATCCAAATCTAGAGTGTGTTTGTTTGAAAAAGAAAACAAAACACAACAAGAAACATGTTTACTTTCCCACCCCCCCAGCAAAACATGACCCTCCAAGCAGCCTACCCTCTATTATCAGGAAAAAAAAATCACTCACCAGAATAAATCTCAGCACTCTGGAGAGTTTGGTCCAGACCACAAATGCCAACTTTCTTTCTTTCTTTGACCAAAATGTGGTAATATATCAGATGACCTTAAGTACAGCAGTGCCCATTTTTTAAAATGCCCTAAGTGTTTTAAGGATTTCTAACAGTGCGACCCAAGGAAACCCCAATGCACACAGTGAAATGCCTTCTGTTAAATGAACCAACACATACATAATATGCATGCACATGCATAGATATATATAAAGATGTGCATGTGTACATATAATAAAAAGCAGAGAGAGAGAGAAGTACAAAGCTCTAATGTTCTCCTGAAACTCAGATTTATTTGGACTTAATAAATGTCAATATCACACTAAATGCAGGGAACTGAGAGATTGACCAGAGCACTTATGTTTCCTCAAAATAAAAAGCATGTTCCATTTCAGTATTTCCATTAGGTAAATTCTATATCCAACAATCCATGCTTCATTAACCACTGAGTATTTTTAACTTGCAGATTACCAGATGAAATCCTATAATGGTATTACCATTTTTTGTTTATGCCACTTTTTTTACTGTGTTGGTTTTACACAGGGACGTGTTTTCGTGTGTGTGTGCCCACACGTGCTTATCTCCTGTTCAAATATGCCTTAGTGTCCATTTCAGCAGATCTGCTATGGAAGAAATGTCCCTCTCACTGCCTAGGAGACTTACTTCTTTTTTTTTTTTTTTAATTCAGGCTGTTTCTCAATAGCTTCAACCACTGTACAGCCATATGTTAAGGACAAAACAAACTCAGAACAATTGTTTGAGAAAATACGAAGGTTTAAAAAAAAGTACACAGTAAGAAGAAAAAACACCCCAGAATCTAATCATTCTCCCTTCAAATTAATGCTCTGAGGAAGCTCTAGACTTGTACTTCTGAGGGTGCCAGAACAAAGTGCCTGGCAGCCCTTCTAGTTGGATCTCCTGATCCATGTAGAGACAATAAACCATTTTGCTTTCATTCAGACTTCACACCAAACAGATGAATTTAAGTTAACTAATATGAACCAAGAGCATACCTTTCTTTCACAGAAAAAAGTTTGACTGGAGGTTGAATTTGCTTTGATACTGGACCTGAAAGAATCTCAGTGTTCACAACAGCTCAGTGTATCTTTTGCCATTATTGTGATATGTAAAGGAAAGTATGTTTAGAACTCTGAATAGCTAAATAATGCTGAAAATTAGCAATTTTAGACAAGAAATCCTAGCTTGCCTTTTGCACTTAAGCATCTTATCACATTATGCTGAATAAGACACATTTCAGATCAACAAATTACAGATCATGCTTGCCTAGCACTTTCAGTCTAAGATCTTAAAACACATTCCCTAAAAGTTTAAGCCTCAGAGCAAAAGTCTGTAATGCATATTACCAGGCAGGAGGACACCTGAGGAGATCAGAAGGAGAAAACAATTCCCCTCTGCCTTAAACTCAAGGTTACATTCCCTTTCTCCCTGCAAAAAGATGAGATGAATCCACTCTGCCAGTGTTACAAAGAAACATCGTCCCTACTCTGCCTGATGTCTAACAGAAGATACCATATTTTCGCTTAAAGAATATAAAAACAGCAGGGGAAAAAAATTGCTGAAGGTTATTACAGAGATTTTCTGTCTGAGCAACTGCTGTATTGCTACATTTAGCTGGCAGTATTAGTATTTTAAGGTTGGCACACTGACTGCAAATGTGCCCTCAGATTCTCCTGAGGTGTATGCATTTTGATGTTTAACAAGCTATTCACTTATTTCATATCTTGGACGTAAAAAAAAATTACCTGGTTCTTGTGTAGAAACCATGGCAATTGCCTCCTGAGATGACACACACTCGCTAACATCTCCATTAAAAGGAATAATGACACTTTCCCCTCGCTGCTGTAGCATCTTCTCCAGTAGCTTGTCCAAATCATCACCTAGATCAGAATTAGCAACACCAAATTATCTGGCAACCATTTCAGAGAAACATCGTTGAACATTACATACACCCATGTTCTCACGTAGCTGATGTCAAATCTGCACTCAGGCAAGGGACTGGGGATACAGGGAAGAGAGGGAAGGAGAATAGTTTTCTCTTTTAGCTACTGATTTACCAACTGGATTAAAATAAAAAAAAAAAAAAGGAACTACATTTGTATAATTTCAGGTCTGTGGCTTTACAGCTACTGGTGACATCTGATGATTACAAAGAAACACACACTATAACACAACCTCTAAAACCTTGCTAAAAGCACAAACTTAGAAAACACTTGTGTACTTATGGGTGCATTACATGCCCTGCCATTACATTCAACAGCTGAGACAGTGTTAAAAATGTTGTGTGGGTTATGAGGGGGTTATGAACTGCCACCACACAGGTGAAGGAGACAAGCACTCTTTTACTCACAAGGAGGACAGAAGAACAGAATGCCTCTCAATGGAGAGAGCAGAGCTGTATCCATGTGCATTTTAGCTGCTGAACAGGAGACACACCAACCCTAAAGACAAGACTGTCTTGGCTAGAACTTCTGTTTCTTAGAATCACTCACCTAAAGATGTATTTTTGAAATGTGATGCCAGGAAACTAACTTTCCCTGTGATGAGCTCATAACTGATCTCTTTCAAAAATTCACTGGTGGTAAGCATGCTCTCTGCAAGTGCCCGAGATTGATACTGACCTGGGGAAGAGAGGGGAAAAGAGTGAGAGCAAACCTTAATACACTTTACTGTCAACACAACCTTTTCATGCTAGAAGTCTGGGGCACTCTGACCTTCAATCATGGATCTCCACTGCCTTTACCCAGTAGACTGGGAGAGCAGTCTCAAATCTACTTCACTAGTGACTGGAGAATTAGTTGATGTAACTAATTTTAGCAGGTTCTTTGCTATTGCACATAATTTTGCATATTTGTATGACAAATGATATTCAAAGTAAGTATTTGCACCTTAGATTAAATGGAGGATTCTGGATAAATATGAAAAAAGTAATTATCCCTAGTGTGGCGGGGGGGAAAGGTAAAAATGTAAAAAATTGGCATTACTGATTTATCTGCCTACAGAGGAAAGATGACTAGTCAAAGTTCATCTCCTTCCAGACACACTCATCCACACACAAACAGCACAGCCAGTCATCAGTGCAGAATAAAAAGGATAAAAAGGATGAAAAGCACATTCTGTTTAAGCAGTCTGCAGAAGCCTCTGTCATGTAAAATATCGCAGCTGTTACATGAAACAAAGACAAACCAACTATTTTGCCACTGGGTCACTTCAAGGTATTTTCTAAAGCAATCACACAAACAATAAAGTCTCAGGCCTCTCAAGAAGTAGTAATGACTGGCATAAAGATATTTTTCTATATCCTCGTGGACCTCAGTACTCCAAGGCTTGCTGAGGATACAGTAAACTGTGACATTGCAGTGCAACAATACAAAGGAGAATAAAACAGAACAAAAGGGATTTAAAAACTGGATCAATAACTCAAGGAAATTAATTTGGCATTGCCATTTGAAGCAGTCTGCAAATATACTCACCTAGAACCACTACACAGAATTCATTTCCTCTAATCTTTGATGCACAAATGGCAACTACATAATCTGGTAGCTTTTGCTGATGTTTCATTTCATTGAGAGACCTCAAGGTCTCCGAGATGCCCTCTGCCAGGGAATTCTGGGTGACAACCACATGCACGAGATCCCGAGACACGCTAGCGATTAACCTGGCAAGCCAAGGGAGTTGACCTGGTGACACAGAGATACACTGTGCACTCATTTGCAAGGATCTCTCTCTCAGAGTGAACTCCTGCATAGCTTTCAACATGATCTGCTCAAATTCTTCCCTCAGGGGTATCTGGTCAGGACCTACAATGAAAACAAGGAAACAGAAGAACAGTGTCTCATAGAAAAATGTTATTGAACCAGGAATAATTACATGACTGTCTTGATCTGACAAGCTCATTCACCACATTTTTTATATTTAAAAAAAAAAAATACTTGCTATTCAGTGGATATCTACCCACATAGCTTATTCTTGTTTTTTTATTTTAGAAGCCTTTCTCTTCCACCACTGCCTTTTTTTTTTCTCCTCCAAACAGTGAGGTATTTCACTCACTCCTAGCTTCAGCAACTGGTGGGACAAACAAGGGAGTGGGAAAATATGTGCCTTTTGCCTGGAAGAAAAGGATTAAGCATGCAGCCATATGTTTTTGCAGCAGAAAACCAAAATGCTTATCCTTGTAGCCTAATCACAGCCATGCAGCCTGACAAAGCCTGTTAAGTGCTCTTTGCTTTGCTTTTTCTCATCATGCATACTAATCAACTAAGCACGGATGCAAATAAACATGTTTAACCTCTTCCTTAGCCAAAAAAAAAAAAATTAGCAAATCTGCAAGCATCTAACATAAAGAAGAATATGCAACTTTAGATCTACATGCCCCAGACTCTGTCAACTGTACTGTCAATTTGAACTGGAAAACAGAAATATAAGCCATCCTATCTTGGCATCAGTCCTCCAACTGAACTTCAATTAACATTCTGTTCAGTTAGCTTTGTCTCATTGTCAAAGACATTCAGGAACAGCTAAACACAGAGTAAAAAGTAACCATAGCTTCTATTGCCAAGATCTCATATCAGTGCCAAAGGAGGCAGCTTCACACTTCAGCAGCTTGCTCTTCTATGACAAAACGGGGCGGGGG
>VXAX01004276.1:1046058-1071766 GCA_013399835.1 Leptocoma aspasia | reverse complement strand
TTGTGTGAGAAACAGGGTGTGGGTAAATAACCCACAGCACAGAAATCTGTAAAAACTGCCACCCGTTGTCATTTTTGCCTTTTTGAGAAGTAACATATGGAAAGTGCTGCTACCCAATTACCATAGGATGGTAAGACAAATATAAACTTCTAAGTGCAAGGCTGTTTTCATTTTTGATGCAAACTGAAAAATTCTGATGAGTCAAATTTAACACAGCATGGGCATAATTCTCTCTTTTAGGGTTCTCTTTTGGAAATGTATTTTCTTTTTCCTTCTAAGAAAGCATCACACATTCCAGATCCTTGATGAACTCAAAATTAAAAAAAAAACCAACAAACTAAACATATATTAGTAGAGAAGAATGTTCCTCTGCAGAAATAAAGTTTACCTGAAACATATCAACCCCTGAAAATGATGCTACCCACTATCAGAAATAAAAGCAAACTTTTGCTGATTGAGGGAGGCTACCTAAGAGACAGGCTGTAAACACGAGTGTCATCATCATGAATCCAAGAAGAATAATATCTATATTGCTGATACGGACAAGGAGATTGAGGGAGATTGGCTCAGTTGGTTAGAACACAGTGATAATAACGCCAAGGTAGTAGGTTCAAATTCCATATGGGCCATTCCCTTAAGAGTTGGACCCAATGATCCCTATGGGTCCCTTTCACCTCACAATATTCAGTAATTCGGTATGAGGGCACTCTCAGGCAGTTTGCAGGTGACAGGGGGCAGAAAGGCTCTTCAGAGGGATCTGGACAGGCTGGATCAGTGGGTTGAGGACAGTGGTTTGAGGTTCAACAAAACAAAGTACCATGTCCTGTCCTTGGGTCACAACAACCCCCAGCAGTGCAACAGGCTTGGGAAGAGTGGCTGGAAAGCTGCCTGGTGGAAAAGCATCTGGGGGTGTTAGTTGATGGCTGGCTGAACATGAGCCAGCATATGCCCAGGTGGCCAAGAAGGCCAATGCCTGGCTTGCACCAGAAATAATGTGGCTAGCAGGACCAGGACAGGATCACCCCCCTGTACTCAGCACTGGTGAGGCCACACCTCGAGTCCTGTGTACAGTTCAGGGCCCCTCACTACAGGAAGGATGTTGAGGGGCTGGAGTGTGTCCAGAGAAGGGCAGTGGAGCTGGTGAGCACAAGTTCTATGGGAAATGGGAGCTGGGGTTGTTTAGCCTGGAGAAAAGGAGGCCCAGGAGGACCTCACTGCTCTCTACCATCACCTGAAAGGAGGCTGTAGCCAGCTGGGGATTGGTCTCTTCTCTCAGATAACAAGTGACAGGACAGATGGAAATGGCCTCAAGTTGTGCCAGGGGAAGTTTAGATTGGATATTAGGATAAATTTCTTCACTGAAAGGGTGGTTAGGCATTGGAACAGGCTGCCCAAAGAACTGGGCAAATACTCAGCATCCCTGAAGGCATTCAAAAGACACATGGATGTGGCAGTCTGGGACATGGTTTAGTGGTAAACCTGGCAGTGCTGGGTTAATGATTGGTCTCACTGACATTAAAGGTTTTTTCAACTTAAATGATTCAATGCTGCTATGATTCTATTCTATTATTCTATGGAGTTTAAGTCAACATATTCAAATGTCATCAATTTCTGGATGACGCTCATTTCTGGGTAGACAAACTTCAGGATACATCCCACAGAGATTACTTCTCCAACCATCTAAGACAGGAGAATTGCTGGAATAAGCTCTTGCTTTTAGTTTCTGACTATCCCTTCCACTCAAGACAAAGCTTTGCAAGAGCCTTGAGTCTGGATGTGCATTTGGCTGTTGAAACTACAAAACACCTCTGGGTGTCACAGCATAAAAAAATATAGAGTCAAAATGATACAAATGTACCACAACAAGAGTGAAGGGAGAATTATTTCAGAATTCTAAACAGGTGGTATAACAAAGGGTTCAGAAATCTTTTTCAACCAGAACACAGACCACCTTAGCACTGCATAGGCTGAGATTGTGTTTGTAGAAATGGCAGCACAATAGTAAAAAGCTGACAATTACAGATGATGGAATGTAACCCATACGGCAAATATGGGCATTCTGATGTATAAAAACAAAGCTTGAGAATACTTCACCATGAAAGCTGCCAAAGATAAAAAAATGTGAAATCCGAGTAAGTCCCGGAGCTACACTAAAAAAAACCCACTAGAATCAAACACACATCTTTATCTTTTTTTACTTAGTCCTTTATCACAGTGGAATTTATTTATAGCAACGCTATAACTCACAAGCACAGGTTTAACTATGTACAGTCTTCAAAGAAGTTTAAAGCATCAGAAATGCATTTTTTATTTACTTTGATTTGTAATATCACCACGAGTTGCTCAGCTGATTTCTGAAAACACAACAGCATCCTCCTACAATTAATGTTGTCATAATTTTACAAAAAAACCTGATAGGAATTCTCAGCTATATCCTTTTTTTTTCCAAAAAAAGGAGCACTTCCATAGATAATATTCTTACATCTGTGTTCACAGTCATCTGCAAATATATTTTATACAAGTAGTAAGATCTAAAAAAAATTAGGCAAGACTGTCTTTCGTGCTTTTGGCTGCTTTTTTATTTTTTGCCTTTATCTTTCTCTTTCGCAATATACTCTGGAGAAAAGAAAAACATTTTAGTCCTACTTTCTCAATTAAAAAAAAAGAGGCTTACATGAATAAATTGTTAATTAATACGTGTATTTGTCTCTTCTTGTCAAAAACTTTTGAATCTGGCTGCCCTCCAATCATCTCTAATCTGCTTTGATTTAACAACATGGGACAAAGGCTACAGTTCAGTGCAGCTGTCACAATTCCAACAGTTTTAAGTTTACAGCAATATTCAAACCAGCAACGTGTTTTGATCCCCTCCTCTACAGAATGTTTTTACTTTTCTCCACATTAGGCTCTTTCATCTTACAGTACTGGCACACGTCTCCACATAAGGTCAAATAGGAAACTATTCAGCTTTGCAAAGCTAAGAACAAAAGCCAAACTAAACACCTACTAATAAGAGAACTGCTTCATGCTGAAGTCACAGTGCTCAATAAACACAGTTCAGCTACAGAAGCTTTGCATGAAGTCTCCTCTAGTTTGCAGCAAGTATAGACTTGCTGCATCCATCTGAAGTCAGACTTGCTCATGGAGTGTGATTCACTGACTCACAGGCTTCAAAAAATAGTTTATTTTTAATTGGAAATGCTGTTATCAGCTGGCTATAAATTTGCAAGCTGCCTCTATCAATCCAGAATTGTGTGAAGCAGCTGGTTTTAATACACACACTCTATAAACTTTCCAATAAAGATGAAAACCTCAAATAACAAATTTAAGTCCACTGAAAGAAGGTAAAAAAAAATTAAGAAACCCTTTGTCAGTTCAAATATGGCATCCAATGGACTAATGAGGCACAGAATGATAAACAAAGCTAACAGGTCACTTAGAGAGTATTACAACACAGAAAATGGTTTCTTTCCTGTCTCTTACAGAACTACAGCAAAGTGTAAGCACTCATGGGTGAAACCTGCATGGAGCACGTTTGCTCCTCACATTGTAAGGTTATCAGTAGTTGTGCTGCTTTTGGAACACCTGCATATTTCCTACCATTATGTACTATAGATGCACTGTGCTCTTCACAAAAGTAACTTCACACTTCTCTATGATAAGTGGCATCTTTTCAAATACAAAAGTTAGGGTGAGACTGCCGTGGAAGTTTCCCAACACTATCCTGCATTTTTAACTTCTAGAACCTTGCTGTTACCACTGCTCTTTTTATTCTAAGGTAGGGAAAATGACGGGACCTGCAATAAGAGAAAAAAAATGTGGCTTGCTGGTTTGCTCTCAAACTCGCAAAAAGTCCATTTCAAAAACATTTACAAGAATGAGATATTCACTGAATCACTTGCCTTAGTCTGAATAACAAATGTGGTTTTCATGTAAACAGTGCTGTCACCAAAACAATGACAACCATCACACATCTGCTAGCATTTGTCACAAAACTGAATAAAACAGACCAAGTGTCCTTAGAAAGGGCTGTGATAACTGATGGTTTGATACCCTAAGAAAATGAGTTATCTGCATTGCAAATCCATTTCACAAAGGTGACCTGGTCAATCCCCATATGGAGAGTAGAAGCAGTATCAGCCTTTAAATTCACTTCACTTCTTCTGTTTCAGGAACAAAGTGGCAAAGTCACACACACTAGATGGAGCCACTTGCCTCTTCCAGCCACAAAAGCAGCCAGAAAACTGGCCCTAAAAGGGACATAAAGAAGGTATGAAGAAAAAAGGACAGCGTCAAATAAAACCAAGTACTTATGACAAATTGCTTACCTAGTTGGACAAGATACTGAATAGTTAAAAGTATCATATTCTCCACACTTAGCAGCTGACTGCTGGACAAACCCAAGAGATCCAAATCCTTGTTTTCCAGCTGTGGAATCTTGTAGCAGTTCACCAGCAAGGGACTCACAACAATATCACCAACATTTCCATAGAAATAAGGTAAAGTGCCATAGCCTATGATAAAAGAAACAAACCCCCGCCCCAGAAATTCACAAAATTTGCCATTACATGAAATCTTGCATAATAATACATTTCCAGACTTTTTCTTAAAGCTGTCTGCCAAAATATATTACACCAATGACTGTTCTTGGCATTATAATAGCTTAAAATAAAAATAGCTTTAAAAAAATTATAGGCCAGGGATCCTCTGATGTGTTTTACAACAAGTGATCACACACATTTGCAAGAACTAACATTAACTGCATGATATCCAGCAGGATAATAACTATCGTTATCCAAATACAGATGAGAATATTATCTCTTTGGGTCTTACCCTGACCTTTAAACACAGATTCTCCATAATATAGTGTACAAAGAAGAAAAATCAATGAAAGCAAAAGTACATTGATCTTAACATTATAAAAGCAGCATAAGTCACATTAGCATTGATTCAGCCACTGTGGTATTGCTGTGATTGATTTCATTTTTTTGCCACCTTCCTGTTCTGTTTCCATAAACAGGTAAAATAAACATCGACAACTGAACATGCTATTCTGTAAGGCAAAGCACATGAGCAAAGGCTAAGTCCTCTTTTCCTTCAGAATGTTTTTCGTTTCAAAAGAAGCATTTCCACTGAGATTTTGCCAAATCCATCCTTTTGGGTACATCTGGTTCTGTACTATTAATAGGACGCTGTTTCTCAGGGCCACTAACATTTAGCCTAACTGAGGACTTAATGGCAGCTCTCCAAGAGCCGAAGGGCTGCATTCAATTTGCACTTAAGCTGATGGCTGTAGGCACCCTCATCTTTAATAAGGAAGTATTTCTCTGAAAACCATTAGAGCACCAGGCTAGAGCTTTATAATCGGCTTCCAGAAAACAACGCTAAGCAAAACAAACCAGAAGCGTAACCCTATCCTTGACAGATTTACTGGTGTACATGGCCCTGTTAATTCTCCAGGAACTGTGTGTATTAAAATTATCTGTGCAAGTGAGGACTTGGAGAACTTCTCCATTATTCCGTGGACTCTATTGATAGGGATGTTCTGTTGATACTGAAGCTACTTTGTATGGCCATCTATACTATATTGGACCTAAAAGAAATTTAGAGTGGAAAAAAAAAAAATCACTCATCAAAATTTTGGCAGCACTAGCTGACCCATCTTTTTTAATGTATTATGCCCAAATAGCTCAGGTTGAAAGGCATATTCACATTAAAAGTCATACTCTTAAAGCCATGTCTTTCTAAGGGTTAACAAAGTATTTCATATAGCTAAAGGATTTGAAAAGCTTGAAGCCTGATCTGTTATCTCAATTGCTTACAAGAACGATGGACTATAAATGACAAAAAGTTAGTATGATTTACTTCTGTTTAGTCAGTGCAAATCAATTTTCTGGTTCTCACATAGAATTCTGGGGCTTCAAGATCTGAACTATAAATGCTGCAGGAAATATTTGCTTAGTTTATAACTTGTTTATACTGGAAAGCTATTCTCATTACTTGGAAATATCTCTCTTCTTGGGTTTTATAGAAATCTTATTTGTATAAAACTTCGATTTGGCCAGTGGTTCTGCATAAATCTGACCTAGTGGTGACCTGTTTGCAAATCAGGTTGTCCAGAAATTGCCTGACTCTCAGTTTTAAATATTGAGCAACTACAGGAAACTATCTGTGACAAACCAACTTCGTATTGTACTGAATGCCAGAACCAACAAAAAGAAATAAAACCCCATTTTTCCTGGGGAGCATGTATTAATACAAAATGCAGCATTTGATTCCCTGGTGTAAGACTTACCTATCAGAATCACTGGTCTGACTCCCGAGTTATTCAGCAGGTTTTCAGGAACTATTACAGTCTCCCCTGCTGGGATGGGTTGAGGCTGTAAAATTCCAGTTAACATGGATTGAGGAACTGGGACTGACAAAAGAGGCTCTATAAAATAAAGAAAAGAGAGACTTCCATTACTAAAAGGCTCATACTGTGATTTGGCCTTATGAACAAATAAGAAAAAAATTACTGCAAATCACTAACTGTAATAAAATTCAAAAGGTCTCTGCATTTCCTGCTATAGTTTTAAGTAATTTAAATGAAGAGCCTATATCCTCCTGTAGCCCCACCCCTAAAATAAAACTTTTGCTGACCACTGTATTGTTGGTGAGAATGAGAGAGCAAAACACAGGTTTGAATATGCATCTTTAAACAAAGCCAAGTACTAAGCCACAAGGCCACCCCCCAATACTGCCTTTCAAAACAAGGGAAGAAACTGCTTCAACTTCTGACCTAGAATATACGTAGATAAGAAAAATAAAAGCAGGCCAAAATCTCAAAGCTGCCCTTAGATAGTTGCTACAAGGATAAAAATCAAGCTTTAGTCATGAAAGAGCAACAGCAGCTTTCATAAGTAAAGGAAAAACCAAGTGCAAGAATTTTGTAATCTGTAATCAGGTTTCAGAGTAAGGCCTGCTTCACAAGTTTCTTAGGCTTCATTTGGTGGTTTGCAACCACTTTTTCAAACCATGCCATCAATAGAAAAACATCAAAGGCAGGATGAATGAATGCATGTTTTACCAGGGGAAACTGTTTATCCAACAGAAAAAAGTACCACTAAAGACTCATAGAAAATGGAGTATACAACAGAGGTAGCAGATTAGTGGAGACAAACTCAACAAAAAGGGGAGATTGCCTTATATCGTGTCTCTTCAGCAGGTTTCTGAAGATAGAAACTGACAAAAGCTGCAATTTGAGGTGTTCCTATAAGCAGGCCTGCACTACCATGTAACCCTTCCTTCTATGATGAATATCTCTGAAAATAATTCCAAAATATCTTAAAACCAAGTCCTCAAGAGCAGAGTTAAAAATGCATTGTGCATATTGATGAATTTTTTTTTTCATTCCTTGGATGCTTATTCTCTCACTCTGTAGAGATAAGAATAAATAACTCTTTATTCCCCTTTAGAAAATATGCTAAATCTCACAACTGAAAGTACTCAAATAGTGAACAGCTTTATTAATAGTTATGAACAAAGAGGTACCTACATGGATATCGATGAGTACTCATAATTAATTCTATTTCATGTCATGATATTAAACTCCTACAGCTTTTCCATGCACAACTAACATTTGGTCTCACTTTCCGCTTTTAATTGAAGATCACCTAGTGTATCAGTATCAGTGTCCTTTATTAGGCCAAAATTATATAAAGCTGTTTTTCCCATGCAGAAACAGAGTGTACAGTTTCTGTAGCATCCCACACCAGACTGAGACAAAACAGTCAAGGTGAAGGCTAATGAAAAATCCTTGAAATATATTCATATATCCATACACCTGCACAATTTTAGAACAACTGAGTTACAGTTGGGGAACTATGGATTTCTTTTAGCTTTATATTTTTAATAATATTTGCTTCTTCCTTTCCTCTCTCTCCCCCAGCAGTTTTACTTCCCCTGTGTCACATCTTAGATTACAAAAACCAGGACCAAGCAATCCCATGTGCTTTTTTGGGGGCACCTGAAACACTCTCCATGGTGTGCTTAAATACTTTGACAAGACCAGTTATGTTTGCTGTGCAACACCCGAGAGGTGCAGCACAGGGCTGCTGGGCTGGCTGAGCTCACATTTTGACAAATGGAATCTCGGTGTCATTCAAGTTTTACCTGTTCTTGTCGAAGGCCGGATTGTAGGAACAGGTACTGCTAAACCAGGAGGTGGGACTGGGGACCCAGGAGACCATCCTCGGTGACGTTTCTTTGGTGGTCCAGAACTGGACATAGATGCTGGAAGGAAAGCAAAAACAAATTTCCTGTCTCCCAAATGATCAAATTCCAGCCCACGCTGCATTTCACACTGGTGTTGAGTGGGTATCACATCACAGAGCACCAGAGGCTCACAGCTAGATTTACATAAAACCAGACTATGATGTGAAAAATATTGCTACTCATGTTAAAAAGTCCAGCATTACCATTAATGGTCATGCCAAAAAGCAAATGGACCTGTAAAGACTGAATGGTAGGAACAGCTACAACCGGAAGAAGAACAAAACCACAAATTTCAAGCTCAACATCCAGTGCAGCTTAGAATAAAAAAACAGACAGGTTTTCTTTACCTTGGTCTCCAGCTGCACAGCCAGGACTTGGAGATGTCGAGTGAGGCATTGGCCGTGAGACCGTAGTACTCAATGCATTATTTCTTCCTCCATTAGCGTTTCCATTAGCAACATCCGTGGCACGCAGTGAAAGAGGAGCTGAGTATAATAAAATACAGAGTGTGTGGCTTGAGACAATCTTGAAAACAAACAAATAAAATAATACAGCCACACACTGATGCAAAAGAACGGGGCAAGATGCGTGACTGAAAAAAAACATACTCCAGGCAGAGCATGAAATGTACTCAACAGAGAAGCATTCAGATTGCAAAATCCAAGCTTTGAAAAGAGGTGTCCAGATTTCAAGGTGGGGAGGGATAGGTGGAAGAAAAAATGAAAAGAAAGCCTCACCAAGATACAATAAAAAATTACACACACACAAAATTATTGGGAAGTTTGTGATATATTTTCTTACACAGTGCAATTTTTTTTTTTTAAATACACATCGCGAATTCAGCTTGTAAAGATTTCTAAGCCACTTGCATGTTTCTACAGAATTTTCCCCCAGTCATCCATATGCTATGCACAGTAATTCACTACAGGGCTCTCATCTAAAGCGTTAGCAAAGGACACTGGGCAGGAGAAGACAGGGCAGTTTGCTGCAAAGTGTACATGGCCTGAGCATTACTGAGGCAAACCATGCTTAATTTTGCTTCGCCTCTGCCTAAGGTGATCCTCCAGTTCCAGCAAGCCTGACACTCTGGCAGGATCCATTATACACAGGCCACAAAATTAAACTACAACAATGGATGATCACCAGAGGTTACCATCACTCATCTGAGCTTGTTCTCATTCTTTTTCAGAACTGTTTTTGCAGAAGAAAAGAAATGGCATAAACTGCCAGCATGGAGGCCAGTGGAAGCTACAGTTCCTTGCTGGTATCAGCCAGCTTCACAAGGATTGAGCTCCCAAGAACATATTCCAGGAGCAACACCAGGAGATGGTGCAGCAGCTTGCTGATGGTAGCTGCAACTGGAAATGTTAGAGATGTGGGTATGTAGCTTAAAACAATGCAACTCCCCAACTGCAGACGTCCAAATAAATTCTGGCACAAGACTCTCGGTTGCCAATTACAAAATATGAATAACCTCACCTGCCCATTGTAAGCTCCTCATTTCTACTCTGAGTCAACAATTTTGTATGGGCAGATATGGTGGACATGAGTCAGTTACAGAAGTGGTTGAAAAGCTGGGAAGAAATTTCAGTGCAAAATAAAATCACACAAGTATGGAGGGAAAAAGGTATTTTACATAAAGAACTGTTAATTATTTATTATATACAAGATAATTGTATTATGTACCATAACAATATATATTGTATTAAACAGCAGATGTAATGCATCATGTATAAACTGTAATATTCATGTGCATATCTAAACCAAATAAATGGATATATTTTCTTATTCAAGCATACTGTCCTGCAGTAAGTGTGAGGATTTCCTTTTTATTGCTTAAAGACTAACCAGCTAAAGTAAAGAACAATCAGATTATCCCAACAGAGTGTCAGTGTGGGACTTAGACGTCACAGTTGAGGGTTATAATTTATTAAACACACAACACAGAAATAAGCAATTAAAACAGCAAAGATATTAAAGCTCCTTAAAATGAGACTAAATTCCACTAAATGTATGTTGAGGAACTATAATTGCTGGAAATGCAGAACTACACACAACTCTCAGTTACTGAGGCAGGAATCAGTGTGATATCAAGAGGTGACATTTATGCTCGCTTGCATATCTTAGGAAGTGCAGAGAGAGATATCACTGCACTCCTACCAGGATGTTAAATCTGAAAGCCAAGGTGTGGCTCAAGCCTGGGGACAGTACTAACTGCAAAAAATTCTGTGCTGAGGACTGCAAGAATATGAGAATTCTGAAGACTGCTAGTGAGTGTTTTCCTTTCCCTTTTCCACCAAAAAAATTACACTCTCTTTTCTTGACTGTTAAGCTGATGATTCCCTTGGCTCTCAGGTGTTTTGGAAAGCAAAGCCATACCTGCAGCAAATGCCTTTCCTACAAGCTGTACTGACAGAGCCAGAGGTTTCACAATGTTCTTGTTCCGGGATGGGTCTTGTGTTCCACTTAAGTTAACAGCAGCAGAAGATGATTTTGTTGGACTGAACACTGAAGAATCTGAGAATAGAAGTTGTTTAATTAATGATTAAAATTTATATATACATATATATAATTTTTATTACATACACATTTATCAATACTCATCTCTGCATAAATTGCAAACAATTTTTTACACTCCTAAGAAATTACCGTGCATCATTCAGGAGTTTTAACAAACATTTAATTGGGCATTTCTATAGACTCCTATAATCTACTGAACCCATGATTGATCTCTTCCACCATATTTTGCACTCACACACACTCAAAAAAGATTTTAACTGTAGAAAGGGCTATCTCACTGCTCCTCAAAATAGCACCATGGGATAGGCAAGTAAATGCAGTTATCTCATGGTTCACATGAGGAAGCGAAAATGAAGAGCTTCTGGAACTTGAAGCCAGCAAGCATAGGGAATAAGCACTGGAATCAGTTGCCTGAAAGAGTTGTGGGATCTCCATTACCTGAGATTTTCAACAACCAGCTACTGAATCTCTGTCAGACACACCTAGGCTTGACTAAGGACAGAAAAAACCAAACCCAAAAACATAGCCTCCTTACAGCACTACTGTCTGTAAAACTGTAAAAAGCATATGCCCGTTTATAAATCTGGGTAAAAAATTAAGGACATTTGAGCCCAAACTCTTTGCATGAATTAACAAACTTCATAGAGCACTTTACCAAGGCTAAAACTTATAATTCTTATTTTACAGAAGGATAAACTGAAGAACAAACAAATTTTAATATTTGCCCAGTATAAAACTGATTCCAGACCTCTCAGCATGTAAATCCCTTTAACATCAGGCATTTCATAGCGGCAATTTACTTTAAGAAAAATATTTACTTTTAAGAAAAAACTGGCATTCAGATGCTGATACACAGGCAAATCCAAATTCTTATAACCAGAGTGAAAGAATATTAACTCAGCATCAGTCCAGAAAGTAGTTTTGCAACAAGTAGGCAAAGGAGGCTAAGTTCACCTACAGATGCCCTAGTAAAACAGCCAGCTAAAGAAAACAGAAGACAAAGACCAACTTGATCTGCCAAACACATTCACCCTCAGGCCACACACCATTTGGTGAAGGAGGGTGGGAGGAAGCTCTGCTTTGCCAGACAGAGTAACTGACATGAAGAACAAACACAGAAGCCTCTGCTGCTGCTGCCCACCAGAAAATCTTGTCCATGTTCACAGGAAATATGCTGAATGGCTAACAAAATAGACCACCAGGTCAGGGCCCTTGGAGGGAGATGCTGGTCTGTCATTAAGTATGATGTAGCAAATATGAAGTGTTAAAGTTTCTTCAAAGTAAACTGTCCAGAAGCTTTGGGGACTTTTTTTCCCCATCTCTAGTTGTAATACATTTTCTTGAAATTTTATCTATGTATGTGGATGTGGCTGGTATATTTTTAAACATCACTCTGTTACCTAAGCAGGACTTATAGCTATTAAAATACCAGCTACTAAAATTCTTCATCTTTCTCTTGTAAAGCCTTGTTTCTAGTTGCTTAACATGCAAATTAAATTTTCCCCTCTCAAGTGTTTGCCCAAAAACTGTATTTTTGATACTGCACGTCCATAACTACCTATATGTATCTTACAGAACTCAGAGACTGAGCTGCTCACCAGAAATATTTACACAACTTTTAAAGAAAAAAAGGGGTATGAGTTGATGATGAACTGAAAACAATTTCAGGAAACAACCTGCTAATAAGTAGTCCTGTTTTAAAACAACCAAGAAGCAAACTCCAGCAGAAAGAGCTATGCAGAATCTAGAGGAGAAAAAGCCAGAAAAGCCCTCCATCATAGGTGACACGTCAGAATTTATGCCACTGAATAAAAGGTGCTCTCCCCCCTTCTCTCAGTCACAGGGGATTCATGTGTATGTATGTGGCATTATCTTCACTAGAAGATAACAGTAGAAGCAGATGAAAAGGTTTTGATGAGCATGACCTAGGAGTACAAACAGTGACACACAGAAACACCAAGCAGACTGAAAATGGCAGGGAGTGATAAGGAGAAAGCCATATATAAAAGGTGTATCTATTAACTTGGCAGATACAATAGAAGACAAAGCTGTGTAAATATCAGAATTCTTGTTGCTCCAAATAAACAGGTTCTAATGCATCTGCACAGTTCTCATGCCTGGATCTGGAAACCAAGGGTTCATGCAATGAAATGCAGATATATTTAAACCACACTGTCATTTAATTTTACCCAAAGCCTAAAGCATTTAGCTTCCTCAACAGAGACAAGGCCAACCACCTGAGGGAAGTGCCTCTGAAAACACTAATCAGTGATTATAATTTCATATGAATGCCTGTGTTCAGCTTTTGTTTGTTACTCCTTTTATCAAACTTTCTAGGTGTAAAAAAGTATTTTAATCATCTTGCCTTATATCTGCATTTCATACTCCTTTAAAAAAAGTATGTTTTTGGACATTCATATCAATTAATAACAACAATTAACAGGCCATTTTCTCTTGTTAATTGTTCAAGAAATAGCACGAAAAGACACAAAAACATACAAAGCACAGATGAAGCTGCAATAAAGCACTGAGGAAGAAAGCTCAAACAAAAGCACTTTGTCTACTTGCAATAAATAAATAGGTACATGATATTAAGATGCTGCTTCTTGTCAGTCAATGTCTATTTGGTTTTTATATTTTCTCCTTATTTAAGGATACCATTAATAGCTTTCTAGAATAGTTGTGAGACCTGTTAGCTCACATAACAAAAACCCACTGTATGCATATGGGGAAATGGCAATTCTAAGTACACTTTTGTGTGCAATAAAATTTAAATAAATAAGGAAATAAGCAAGTAAATAAAATAAAATCTGGCCCACTCTCCCTAAAAGGAGATTATTCTCCTTTTCCAGACAAATAGCCTAGTTTATATACTAAGTAAACACTTCCCTACAAATGTGTAATTGAAGTTTTTTGAGATGCACAAAGAAAATTAATGAAACAAAGGGAGGCACAGAACCAAATAAATTAATCAAAAGATCGTTTAATGCTTTTACATCAACTGTTGTTTTGAGACTAATCTAACCTTCAGCCTCACCTGGGTCTAATCTTTGCCAAAGCAAATTTTGAAAGGCATCCTCTCCAGTGTAATCTATACATGGCTCAAGGTAAATACCCAGTTGTTTACAGCATCCCTGACCCACCAGTGTCTGAGGTAACTTACCACCCCCAATGGTTATCTTTACAGCACTTTCAGCTCCTACCTGTCTGAGTGAACCCTGATTTGTATCCATTAGCTGATCCACCCTCTGGGGTCGCGGACGGTGACACCGAAGGATTTGGTTTAGCAGAGAGGCTAGCAGCAGATGATTGCCTGCTTCTACATTCTGCAAATGAAGCAGCTACAGTACATATTAACAAGGCCTCACTTCCAGCAGCAAAGTTCAGCAACACGGCGGCGAAAGGTGACAAAACGTTAGGAGCATACACAGAGCACGCACAACAAACAGCGGCAAATGGCAGCACTCAACGAAAATACGGATTCGCGCTTTAGTCAACTTCGTCTTCCAATTAAGAAAATCTCCCTGGGGGCCACTCAGGGGGCCAGGCAAATACAGACCAGATGCTGCAAAACGGCAAGAGCCCTCAGATCACAGCTTCCAAGAGATTTGAAGGTATTGGACATGTCCTAGAAAACACTCAGCGACTTCTGTGGCACAACCTGTATACAAACCATCATACGTTGCCCTTTGAAAGGAGAAATTGTGCTGAAACCCAGATTTTTAATATGCCTCCACAAACCTGCAGGGAGATCTCAGTGCTGTTAGTGTCTGTCTGGATGAAAACTGAGTTGAGGGAGGAAAAAGTCACCTTGAAAATCACATATTAATCCGTTTTTAAAACTGAGATCTAATCAGGATTTGTTTTAAGAGAAGGGTTTAAGTATTTAAAAGCACTCTTCTTCTAATTAGATCTATAATGTAAGTGAAGAGTGAAAGGTTACCAGTTGGATGCCAGCAATACAGGGATAGAACCTATCAAAGTAATGCCCATGAGATTGACTTTTGATTGACTTTCTAAACTTTCATGAGTGCTCAGAACACTTGCAATTAGCATATAATCAAAAGTGAAACCAGTATCTGCTTCTTCCACATGTGCATTACTCCTGACTGCATTTACCAGGACACACACCAACTCCAACTGCATGAGCATCAGGGAGGGGCTTCAGAAAAAAGACTCCAGAAGTAAAATAAGACTTCCTTTGTCTGTATTTGGAATTTCAGTACCAAATTAAATATTTGTGTCATTTTTGTGAAAAATGCTGTTGAAAAGCCACATGCACTCTAAAGCTGTAGCTAATTATCCTTGTAACAGAGAAAAGCAGCTGAAGCCAGGATCCTTTTGAACCACTAACTGATACAAACCGTAATCACTCATACAGCTCGGTGATAACCATCTCTTTCTGGTGTCATGCTGCTATTCACATGAGGATGTGACTCTTCAGATATCTGTCAGTCCTCCTGCAGAGCTTCCCCTCTCCTCACATCAACTTTTTGGAACAACAGGGACCAGATCAAACTCTGTCTTCACCGAGTGAGACCACAGATGAAAAGGTCAGGTAGTCTGCACACAAACCAACTTAGTAGACAGTGAGTAGATAAACCACTCTTTCCTTGAGTCTTTGCATGGTTCTAGCTCCAAAAATCTGCATCCTCCAATAAGATGGAGGATGCCCCATGGCTACCTTGCCTTGGGGTCACAAATGTACCCTCCCGCAGCACAGAATATCACACAGGCTGCTCTGGTAGAGGGTAAGACCAAGTGTAAAACACTGCAAATGGCAGGAGCATCCAAGTATTTTCTTTCCCTGAAACCAATGACCTGAGCTTTCTTAATCTTATGGCATGCCAGCTATCCTAAGGCATGAGACAGATTGGATTGCACCTGCAAAGATTAATATCAGCAGAAAACCAATGTTGCAGCCCTGGCTGTGAGTCACCTTGCTTCAGGCACATAAAAGAATCATCAGACTGAGTAACCTCTTTTCTTCTACCAAGATGACTGCACACTCTAAGATGGGAAGATCCAGGGCTGCCACCAAAAGTATGGGGAGATGAAAGAAGAGTATTTACAATCACATGGTTATTATTAAGACTTTAACTTCTTTGGCAAGATCCAAACTTCAGTGAAATCGGTGAGAATTTTCCCTTCAAGCAGTTGCTTTTGAATGCATACATTTTCAACAGCAACTTTCAATTTTTCATTCAATATCACCCCTAACAGCATAAAACACCCCTAATTGAACAGCCACCTTTATTACCTTTCCAGCAAATAAGGGGTCCCTTTGACAGTACACCTTGGGAGCTTCTTACTAGGTAGTACTTTAAGTGCTTCTGCTTCTTTGGCTGAGTGGTTAATTTCAGGTTGATATGATTGGAAAACTCTGTGAAGTACCGAAATCCTCTTTCTCCACAGCCTATACAATTCCCAGAAAATCCTGGAAGAACAAAGCAGAAGATACACAAACAGATTAAATGTCTTGTACTGTCTGCTAGGAATAAGGCCATCTAAACCTACCTGCACATCCAGTTCCAAGGGACTGGAGGCCTCCAGCCAGCCAGCTTCTGTAGACACAGCACATCTTTGTCAGTCTTAGCTCTTCTGAAACTCCTGCATCTCTTTGGGCCATACTGACTCATGCCAAAATCCTACCATCAATTTTCCACTCTACACAGTGCAGAGAAGAATAACTACTTACCATGGAAAGAACTATGTTGCCACGCTAGGAAATCTCCATGAGAAAAAAAAGCCATCTTTTCTATATTAAAAAACCATGGGTTCCAAACTGCAGACATCTCTCTCAAAACACTGGCTAATCCATCAGAGCAACTTCATATGAGTGAAATTAACATCAAATAAATTTTCCCTGAGGCTTCTTATGCAAAATACTTTCCAAGTAAGCTGAACCTTACATTTTATTAAAGTCCTGAAAGCAATCACTTGATGTCAAGATTTGCATGGGCAAAGTTAGAAGTGCTTCAGAATAATTTAAAAAACATAGAGCTTCTCAAGACAGTTACAAATTTAGGAACAAAGGCAGAAGACTGTTTTTCTGCAATGTTCCCAAAAAGGTTTCACAGAAAGGGGTGAAATTTTGAGTTGAAGTCTGGAGACCAGAGATGATGGATGGATACAAAGCTGGGATGGGGGGAGGCTTACCAACAAAGACCAGCAGTACCACATTTAATCAGGTTTAAACACCATCTGCCTGTCTATCAGATAGTTCTTATTGGTCAGCTCCTGGCACTTCCCCTGCTTAGCAGGGGGAGAAGCTCCTCTGAATCCTGAAGAACCCATTATCCCAAATCCCCAGTCATACCCAGTGAGGGCACATCACAACACAGCCTCTATCTAGCTCAGGCCAGGGGCATTTCTGCCTTAGGCACAAAGGTTTACAGTGTATGGATTTATCAAATGGATTTAATGGAGAGGTAATGTTAAAGCACAAAACAAAGCTGTTTCCAATAGTTACACAAAATATTGCTGGTCTGGACCAGAATTTGAGCAATGCAGTTAAATCAGGGTATTTATCCTTTGTTGTAATTTCTTTCCTGTTGAAAGATCTTTCTGAATATATCCTAAGCAGAACAATGACTGGAGGGAGAAATGAGAGAGTAAATTCAAGACAGGCTAAAGGAGCCAAAATATGTTAAATCACTTCTATTAGCCTGTTAAAATGTTTACCAGTTGTGACCCAGGCAGGAAATCTAGGTGCACATAGGCCTGTCTTCAATTACCAAGCAGCATTGTTGTACTAAGATTTTAAACTTCATAAATGTAACAGATTATGACATGATTGGTAAAGGTGTGGCAGGGTGTCTCTATGTATTGGGTTTTGGGAAGACAACTGCTCCCAGAACTTCTACTGAGAACAATGATCCTGGTGAAGCCAAGGGCAAAAATCATCCCTTAATAAATAAAAAAAAAAGATATAGCTCATTTTCAGTACTTGAATGAGCATATTTCTTCTTAAATGAAAATGCTGCAAACTCCAGCTGAGATAAAGAGTATATGGATGGTTCACATTTAGAATGCCAGGGCTGCAGTTGACTTCTGCCCACACAGAAATCTAGGAGATTCAATTGTGGTTAATTGTGGGATCAGGGACTTGTTTTAAAATGGGCTTTTAAGACAGGTTCATCTACAGATTTGATTTAATGAAGTCAGTCCTCTCCTCAACATATTTCTAATAGAAGGTTATTAGCTGAAATGACATTAGACAATTTTCAACTGGCTTTTTTTCCTCTGAATTATTATGGCACAAGGGAAAAAAGATCTCTTACCTAAAAGTGCATTTTTTCCATGATCATCTGGCAAAAACCTCTTGTCAACAGCGCAGACTAGAATGTGCTCAGGAAGGTTGGGAGATTTGGCTCCTACTAACAGGAAGCCTGCTGGGATATCAATTTGCTCCATGCACAGAGATACTAACCGTAAATCCTTGCCTGCTTGACAAAAACCTACAAAACAAAGCAAAACAATTGATAACTCTTCAAAGGAATTCATTTAATTTTCTTTGTTTTATCAGTTACAAAAGCAAATGGGCTTCACAACTTGATGCTGTAACTGGAGATTTAATATATCCTTTTTAAGGGAAATAGAGGAAATTGAGATAGCATCTCATCCAAACCACTAGCTGAGAGTTTCAGAGGCAATAGAGAACATTATTTTAAATATGCTGAACATATACAGGCGCAAAAGAAATTTAAGTGTCCAAAAATTAAACATCAAATGGCTCCAAAACCAAATTTTTCCAAAACAATCAAAGAAACAATCAAAGAGGATAAGCTTGTGATTTATTAACAGAAAACAGCCCTTAAAACATGCCAAAGACTATTTTTTCTTTGCCAAACTTTAGTTTACAGTTTTTTCAAGAGAAACTATTTTGTCTTTGTTGCTTGTAGAAGGCTAGGTTTGATCTATAAACACCACTAAGTAATACAAAAGAATGCTAAAAAATGATGACTGAAGTTTAGTAGTGGCTACTAAAAATTATTTGATTGCATTAAAATAATTAAATATCTAATTTTTAAATTCTCTACACATTTTAGAAATTCCAGCAAATAAATAATTCACTAGTTTTGGACATGTGAATCATTTTTTTGCTAAGTCTCCAGTTGAGTCTTTTGAAGTCTCAGTGGACTGGATGACTTTCAAGTCCCAAATTAAGTTTTTTCCCCACTCAAATACACATATGCCCACAAAATAAGGATATAACATTGCCTCTTGGGCTTCTAATCAATGTAGAGCTAAAGCAGCAGAAGTGGGCAAAAATGGGGACCTGAGAGAGTTTCTGCTGTTCTATACCCTGCAGTGAGCAGGTAGCAAGCTGGGTCACACAAAAAACATAGCAAGGCAACCTAGAGCAGTATCCAGGCTAAATAAACAATAAATAAAGGAAACCATAATCACAAGAATCAAGATTACTGTTAAATTTGAAATTATTGGAATAGCTATTAATACCCATTACTTACAGTTTATTTAAAATATTATTCATGTAAATATTATTCATTGTCACAGAAATTTTAAGGAAGAAAAAAAATCCTGGAGAAAGACCATGTTTAAGCATCTGGTAACACAATGTGATCACAGTTTAACCAAAAGCCACCTCAGCCATTATTGATACGTATGTCTGTGCTCTTAGTTCCTGGAGCAAAACCTAGAGCAACTTCAGCAAAAATTATGGAAGTTAATGGGTTTTGGTTTTATCTCAGAACTGTAGCAGGCACAGAGCATGTGCAAAGTGGAGTGCACAGAATCAGCTTGCACGGATTTCCTCACAAGCAGCACCCTGCTGAAAACAGGGTCCAAAACAGGCTCAGTCTTGTGCCTACACTCACAATCTGCTGAACCAGGTCTTGGCTGAATGATTTCTTCAGTTCTTCAATCAGCTCAGTTCCAGCAGCAGCTCATGGAAAGCTAGCTTGGATTCACCCCTCACACACACCTTTTTCCAGGCAATGAATTGAAATTAAGCACCTAAAGTTTTCATGTATGAATCAGTGGATTCTACCAACAACTTACCAATAAAAACTTGAGATGTTTTAGGAGAGAAACATATTTAAAGCACAATTAGTTATTTTCTGATTAGGTGCCATTTAATTTTAATGTGTTAAATTCTTCTTAAGGCATGTTCTCTAAAAACATACTGATCCTAGTCAAACAGAAAGCCAGCTACCAGGCTAGGTATTATCTACACTTTTTTATGTAATTTAGAAAGAAACAGTTGCAAATAAACTCAGGGGGAAAGTCCCTTACATTCAAAATAAAATTTGCTTATTCAAATGTTTATGCCACTTGGGTATTAAATCCAGAATTTTCAAAACTGACCTTAAACATTTAGACATTCAGTGAAATTTGAGTAGTTGACATGCTTAGAAAATACCACTTTACATCTAGATTTAAAATAGAAAAATTACCCACTGCTGACAATGTGGGCAAACAGGAAATCTGTAGATAAGGATTATGAAACAGCAAGTGCAGTAAGATTTCAACACAGATTTAAACCCCTGCTTTTACACAATGAACTTCTGGCCCGGTCTCTACCTAAAAATGCTCCAGAAATGCCCAGAAGCACAAATGGTGACCAACAGGAGGCTTTTGAAGGAATTGCTAGCAAGAGCAATACCAGCATAATCACGGCTGTCAGTGTTGCTGTGTGTCATTGCAGAGTTGCTTTCTGAAGGAGCACACAACACTGAGAAGGGTGAATATCACATGAGCAGCTGTGAGTCCCTTGGAGTGCTCCTGGGTTTGGATGTCCTAGTGAAGTGAAGCAGTGCTCCACCACATCCCAGGTGAAAGAAAAGACTCAGCTTTATCCGGGCTACGAGCAAAACAACTTCAGCTACTCTTTGAATAACTGTGTGTCACCATTCTGCATCAGACCCCGAGGGAGAAGCTACTGGAGAACCCTAAGAAACAACATCTTAACCAGTTTACAAGCACAATTCAGTAACAGCCTGCTTTCATGGGAACAGCAGCCTCTTAGCTGAGAGGCTGTAGATCTTAATATACTTAATATTTCCCACCATTTAGGGTGTGTAGGACTGGACTGTAGAAATGCTGCATTCTCCCTAATCTGCAAACAACACCTACGATTCACACCCGGTATCATCTCTAAGCCAGTGCTCCCAGACCCCTTGCACGCTCCCCCTTCTCCTTCCTTTCACAATCTCCTTTGGCATCCTCCTTTGGCTGCGACATCTCTGGATCAGAGAGGTATGCATGTGCAGACTGGCTGACCAGCACATGCCTCTGTGATGTTCAGCCTGTGAGAGAGCTATAATTACTTTGCTGCCCCAGGGGACTTAAGTTTGGGGACACCGATGTCATCCAAACAGCTCCTGAACTTCACAAATCTTGCTGAAATTCACTACCTTTACAATCTCTACCCCTCTACCAGCAATGGCAGAAAGCAGCCACCAGCCCAGACCCGACAGGCGACTGCCAAAACCTCATTTTCTGAGGTGGTGAGATAATAAACAGGGCTGATACCAAACGGTTTCCTCTGGCTCCCCTTCTGCAGAGGGAAGGGGATCCTGATGGGTGAGCAGTGAGAGAGGCAGCACAGGCAGACCCTCAGAGCCTCCATGAGCTTTTCTCTTGCTCACTGAACAGCTGCCACAGGAGAAGCAGGGAGGGCTGCAGAGCTTGGCCAGGTACAGCCGGGACTTACTTCCACCAGGAGATATGCAGAGGAGGCAAATCTGCTCCTGTGCAGTAAAAGGTTTGGATTTTCCTTCAAAGACATGCAGATGGTATACTTCAAGAGCCCTTCATTATCCTTCTTTCCCTTGACTTTTAGGGCTGAAAAGCACTCTTTTAAGTTTCTGCTGCTTTCTGAAAGTGAATGAGGAAATTCTACCCATAACACATTGATTTGGAAGCAAGTAACTGAGTGTGGGGAGATGAAGGGGGGATTAACCCCCTCTCTGTTACATTGTCTTTTTCTAACTAGCAAGCACCACAGAGACCCCAACCTTATTTTCTTCTCTGTTTTGCATGATTTTTGCATTGGTAATTAATTATCTGTTAGAAATAATAATTTCCACATTAGGAAAGACAAGACATAATGTCTCAGTACTAGATGAACTTGTGCTGTCAGTGTCTAAGACTCAGAACATTTAAAATCCATTTACATTTCATAGCTACTCATTTATTAACTGTGCTGGCACCTACATTTCTATGTCAAACAGCAGTAAAACATTTCTTCTAAAGAAGAAAGAATGGCACTTTAATTTACTTGTGTACCTTTTATGAAAATCTAAGTACAAAGAGAAGAAAACCTGAGTCAGTAAACCAAACCAACTTCTCATTGTGAAATCTTTATCGACATGTAATTATAAAAAGCAGAAGTCCAAAGCTGAACTGCTGAACTACTAAAAAGGAAAAACAAACAGCATGTTCTCACAGGATGTCAGCTTTGTTTCAAATAAGAAACAGGCACTTATATTTCGATTAAAGATTTGCAAATACCAGGAGCAGTCAACAAAAAATTAAAATACTAACAGCTTTTACAGACATCTGCGTTCTTTGGAAAGGAAATTCACTATTTTTTGCTTCTGAGAAGTACATTTCCATTCTCCAACATCACTTCATTTGAAGTAACCCAGTCCCATCTCCCTGAAAATGTATCCCCACACCTGTCAAAGACTGCAAGTGCTAGAATCTTCTTAAAAATGAAATTCTTATCTGTCTTCCCTTTCCCCCCTGTAAGAAGTAGTTTCCATGTGGGGTACCAGCCCCTCGTTGCACTGTAATAAATGGGGTATTTGCATAAGGAATTAGCTTCCAGGAATTACATATGAATTAGGGGTCACTGTCACTCGCTATTGTAACCTCACAGTAACTGATCAGGTGTTAAGTACCTGCTTACCTAATTGCTCCTGAAACTACCTTGGCCTTTCTTTAAGCATCAGGTAAATTGAGGATTTGCTAACAAAAGAAAGGTGATACTATTGTGTTTCCCACAGCTTGCATAGAATGTTATTCCACAAATTAGAAGCAGCCTCTTTTAAAGCTACAGCAGGCAAGCAAGTGGTTCAGAACAGCTTCTTGCTAATGCAAGAATTTTGTTGCCTATTTGAGGCACCCGTATGAAAACAAATAAATTGTTTTTCTTGAAACCCTATTTTCATGGAAGTTTTAGTTACAAAAATTTGTGTTGAGCAGGGAAAAAAAACCCCAAACCTCCAAAACCCCTGAAAATAAGTGAATTACTTTAATGACTAATAGCAAGGCTCAGTGGCAAATACAGTCGCTTTTTCCAATGGGCCAAGGAGAGAATTAAGACATCCAATACTAGCTGAGAAAGAATCTCCAACAAATTCACTTGTGAGGCACTTACATTTTTTAGCTGACAGCTAAAGGCATTAAGATCTACTTTCTGCACCCATGTGACTAACAAATGCACCTAAATAAGAGAACAAGTCACCACAGAAAATAATATGATGGTTATGACATACATCCTGAATTCAGTAAAAGCAAACAGCCCAAGTACCTTAAAGGGAAAAAGATTTCATCCCACCTGATCCAAAAGGTGGGAAACAGGTTTTACAGCAAGCAGAGCTCTGAACTGCAGGTTCTAGTACCAATATTTTGCTCTTGGATAAGCAGTTCAATACATGTTTAATTTAAAGTATCCAAATACAGTGAGGTCAAATGGTCTATCAGTATTGTTTAACATCTTCATAATGTTATTTACCTTTGCAATTAAATAAGTAAGATAAGGGATGCAAACAATGGCAGTGATCCTGTCTTACATCTCTGGAAGGCATACTCGTGAGATGAAAGATGAGCTATCAGATTAATATCTTGTTGAGATATGGTCTGCAGTGTGAATGTTTGGGAACCAGGGCATTTTAAACAATTATGCAAAACTGTCCTAATAGATCACCAGAAGTATTTGGAAAAAAATCTGTTTTCCTTTCCTTTTCCAGACACAAAAACACTGCTCTCTTAAATCAGTTCCTTGAGAACATCTAAATGTAAGGCAGATTTTGTAAACTCAGAATGGTAAACTTAAAAATTAGTAATGAACAACCTTAAAATTCTGCAGCTGTAACACATGAAATTTTCTTCTAGAGTGCTTTGGTCATAAAAGTCTTATAGATAAAAATCAAAACACAACTGCCCCTGAAAGGTCAATTTTTTCCAGGACATACTGTGAAGTTTAGTATTACATACATATAATAGTTGAAGTGAAAAAGGTACTGCTCCTGCTCTCCACAGGAGATTTTGCAGACTTTATTGATACTTGCCCTCAACTGAGAACACTTTCCTAGTAATACATCATTTTATACTTTCTCCTTCCCTCCTCCTTCAAATTTACAAGCCTTCAAAGAACAGAAAACCACACTTCTGTGTGAATAACAAATTCTCCCAACAATATTCCCTGTATTTTCAGAGTAGCCAGCCAGCCCTTCTGTGCTTTGTGCTACAGGGGATGGGCAGTATGCTGTTACAGAGGGCAAACTTGCTTGTTTGAGCTGCATTTGGAAGTGGAAAGGGCAAAGATGACAACACGCCCCCCAGGAATGTTGAAGAATTACTAACGATTGGTCCTTACTTCTGTCACTTCATATAATCAGATACTACAGTAAGGTACAAAACTATTTTACAAATTACAGCTTTTGATGAACTGTGCAGAAGGAATTCCATGAATCAGGGGGATATTGAATAAAATGTCAAAAAGGGCATTTGGACCTGGTGGGAACAGTTCTTGTATTCAGGTGTCTGAAGTCAGCAGGGAGATGTTTTAACAAGAAGCACATCTAATAACTATGAGTAGATCTTCCTTTTTTTAGGAAATTAAACCTTCAGAGCAGAACAATTTTGGGATAAGATGAACCAATCACATCAATTTTTCTTTGGCCAAGTAGGTACACGCATAATGACCGGTTCTTTCTTTAACACATTTAAACTCAAACAAATATAGTATGGTCAACAATTTTGCTCATCTTGAGCAACAACAAATCAGGACAGCTTGGTGTAAGGAAGCAAGGGCCAGCAAGCACACAGGGAAGACAAAACAGACAAGGTTCCACTACCAACCTTCTTATCACTGCAGCAGCAGAAAGTACACTAAGCGTCCTCCCCATTTTCCTTCTCCAAACTCTTCCTTCTGCCCATGGAAGCAACTAAATCCAGCTTTGCCAATTGCCCATGGAAGCAACTAAATCCAGCTTTGCCAATGTTTCCAAGAATCATTTAGGGACAGAGATTGAGAACGAGCCATACTGATGCCAACTCAGGTAACCTCTTTGAGGAGAGTGAATCAATGAAAACCACAGACAAAAAAGGGCTTTCAGAAACTAATGAAGTGCCACAGCCAGTCCTTGACACTGCTTTCAAATTACATATTAAACTTCATGTCCTCAAACAAGTCCTTCTAATCCGTATTTTGTCACATCTATGGCTTTGACTATAAACTGTATTTTCAGACTTTCTGGCTGAAGAATTTGTAGAGAGTGCACATTATCATTAGAATCAGTTGTGAAGATCATAAAGTAAAAAAAAGGATACCAACCATCAGTAGTGCAAGACCCTTCTGGGGCAGGTTTTTGTGAGTATGGGATTGGTGGGCTACTTGAATCTGACATGTCTTCATCCTCTTCTTCATCTTCCATTTCATTAACAGTTTGGTTCGTAGAAAAGTCCAGGTTTCCATTTTGTGAATAGCGATGTACTAACTCTTTATCCAACTCTTCTACCTTTGGCTTCACATCTGAAGAAGAAAAATAGAAAAAATAATAAAATATACTAAAAATAAAAATAACTTAGAAAATTAAACTTTTCAACAGTATCTCCTTTTAATACATCTATCTCCTTTTAAAATAACCAGCATGCCATTCTTCCCCCTTAATAATGCCCAAGATTCAGATTTTGTCACACAATGAACTGCTGTGCAGTTTTTGCCTTTTTTTTTTTT
>VXAX01004276.1:974685-1046023 GCA_013399835.1 Leptocoma aspasia | reverse complement strand
ACACCCCACCCTTTTCACACACAGAAAAACAACTGAAACGTGCCATACTTTCGTGGTTACCTTCCGGCAAGAAAGGAGGCTGGTCAGGATCCAGGTACAGCTGGGAGAAGATCGGCCGTGGCACAACGCTGCTGCATCTCAGAGAAGCTTCTATGGAGTTATGAAGAGCTTCTTCGAAACGGGCAGATTTCAGCTGCCCTGCATATGAATTCCCCATGATCTAAAAACACAAAAGGAAACAGCTGATAAGGGGATGGGAACCTCCATGCACAGGGAACTTACAAATGAAGTCAGAGGTCTTACTACCATCCATGACAGTGAAAAAAAGTTAGCAAGAAAATATGCTGTGGAAACAAGATCTCTAACCAGCACTACACGTTCATGTTTCTATCTCAATCTGGCAGATTGCATCCTTCTGTTCCACTAAGCTTTTAGCACATTTCCAACACACTGCTCTGTGTCTTCTGTGTACACGGCCTCTCAACAACCTCAAAAACCTGCCTGGTATAAAAAATTAACATAGGATAGATAAAATCACTATATTTGGGTTTTTTTAGGATATTCAGGGTAGAATACAGAAGGGTACATAACAAAAAAAAATTTTAAAAATCAAGTTGTGCTTTATCAGTTTTTGTCAAAGAGTGTGTTTACATGATTTTTCACTTGTCAGTATCCCATTATTTGAAGAAAAACTTTACATAAAGATATCCAATAACTTGAATTTTTGCTCTTGCTCATATTAACTGAAATTACATGGAAGGTCAGTTTCTCTGTCTTTTCAGAATCTCTTCACCTCCTGTCTTCAATGTAATACTGAGATTTACATGTAGTCTGACCTATCAAAGGATCTAATTACAACAAAAGATATACATAAAACCAAGTGAAATAACTTCTAAACCACATGCAGAAAATGCAGTGAAATGTCTTTATTTGAAATTATGCTTTACACTCATAGAGTGATAACAATCATTTAAATATCTGCTTTAATTAATACTTCTGTTTATATCGATGATGAACTTAAGAACTTAATTAAATATTCAAGCACAAACAAACCTGTAGCTAATTTTTTCTCCTTGGATGCCATCACACAGCCCATAGACTGTGCGTGCACCCAGCACTAGGATGCGGACCCTCAAATTTAAACATTTAGTAACAGGGTGGCCATGGAAGATTTTAAAACGAGCTAAAGGGGACCCGCTGAAATATGGAATTTTTCACTTTGCTAGATCATTGTAACAAATGGCATTTGTTCCAAAGAAACAGCAATCTAAGATTTTCCACATTCAGAACACAAGACTGAGCTTTCAGAGACTTTTTTTCAACAGAGAAAAGTTTTCCCCAGTTAAATCAACAGACACAAAAGTATAAAACCTTGCAATATTATCTTTGTACTTCCCCTCACTAGATGTCACCTAGCCCTACAAACAGGAAGAGACCTTGGCCAAGAAGATAAGTTGGCATTTTGAAAACCTACAGTTCCCCTCCTGCTTTATCACTGGGTTGCTCAAGGTCCTCAGGGCCACCTGTAAAAGGGCAATAATCATGAGAGCCACTTCCAGCAGCCTTTGAGGTCTGCTGGTGCAGACAAATATCTAAGAGCTAATTATTACTACACAACTGGATGCATAGGTGTGAAACAAATCAAATTATTCACCTCTAACCTGGGAGAGAGGGTCAGTTCTCTGTTCAGAGACTTTACACAGATTTGGGAAAATAATTCCCCACCTCTGATTTAGACTGGTTCTTAATAAATTTTGTGGCAACTACCCCAACCAGAGACAATACCAGATAAAAAAACATTTCTTAACCTGACACATTCTGCTATTTCAGCAGTGAAATACCTAAGATAAGTAGATTCTCTTTTCCCTTCTATAAGTTTTCATTAAATTTGGAAATGGTAGAGACTGTGTACAAACACACAACTACAAAGTGTGTTAGGGAAAAAATTATACTGAAACAGTATGCAATAAGCTAAAGCCTTTGAAAAAAAGAATTGATAGAAATCAGCTAAGTGACTGAAATACTTATTTTACTGAAATCAATTATGATAATTCCACAAATATAAGTGAAATCATGACAGATTATTATTAAATTTCATGCAATAAAATTTAATTTCTCTGCTATTTATGTCAGTTATGATGTGCTTAAGGTAAGATTTCAGGAATGTATTCAAATTAAAAGACTTTAGTTAAAACACCAGAATGAAAATGAATAAACCTTCATGAATCAGAAAATTTGCAATTCCCACAGCACAACATCTGCGTGAAGTCTGTTCATTCTCCATGTTTTCTGCAGCCTACCTGTTGTATAAAATCTATGACAACTATTTTAATTTTGATGGGAAGCTATTAATAAAGCATAGCAGGCACACAGCAAAAATGCTGGCAAGTTGATTTGCTTCCCTGGCACCTATACAAGGAGACTTGCCTGTGGATGGAGATTGTCACAGACTGACCAGAGAAAGCTGTTAACGCTACCAGAGGATGTTTCTAGCTTGCCAAGAGAAAACAAGATTGTCAGTGGAAATGCCAAGTAAGGCAAAGCTGAGGAAGCACAGCTTGTGTGAGTTCTGGTCCCTGCAGCGTGGGAGCAGAGCAGGAGGAAGGTGTGTCAGGGATGTGCTGGTGCAAGATGGGGCAGGCAGAGGTGTCAGGGGACAGAGTGGCCGCGGGTCCTGGGGGGTTGCAGCTGAGGAAGCTGGGAGCCCTGGAGAACAGCATGGGACAGCTGATTTCCTAACACTGCCTGAGGCCATTAGGGCAGCTGGGCCTCATTTGGAGTTCAATAGAGCCGGGGAGGGGACAGCAGGGGCTTTTCTTTCTGCAGGGAACAGAGACCTTCCAACAGTGAGCTACTGCCTGGTTCAGGTTGTGCCATCCTGATCCAGCCTCCCCAAAAGCCAGGAGCACCAATTTGAGGGAGTAACTCCTTAGTGGTTCTGCACTTGATTCTACCCTTAAAAGCCTGATGCAATTAGGAAATGGTTAATTTTCCTCCTCACAGTGTAAATGGAAGCAGCCTCCAGTGAGCACACCGGCAGAGGAGACAGGAGAATGTGCTTTAAATGGGCTGAAGTGTGCTGAGGGGGCTTGAGGAGGCAGCAGAGCCTGGAGGAAAAATAAATTGATGGAATTTAAAGGGAGGCAAAAAAACCCAACCAACCAACCAAACAAAAAAACCCCCCCACCCAAACCACAGAACATTTCTCTTATTAAGACATGTATCTACCACATCTGGATTTAAATAGGACCAAAGCCAGTGATTTAACATAACTAAATTAATGCTCATTGTTAAAAAAACTACCCAAATAATATGTCTATCCAACATTCATATATGATGTCATTTGGTAAAAATAAAACAAACCAACCCCTCTTGCTTTCTGTAGGGAAATTAAGACAAGATTTTCTTAAAATTCTGCCCATCTGATGCATCAGTGAGCTCGGGAGGATGTGGGAAAGACATTCCATTGTTGAGTTCATCTGAGCCGATCTGACACAGTGACTGAGAGAAAACAGAACTGGACTTGACTCAGGAGCTCCTCCCTGATCTCACAAACCTGTTCTTATGCTGCCAACTCTGGCACATCGGGGCTCACCCTCGTGTCCCTTGTTCCACGCCCAGCGACACAGCATGGAACTCTGCTGGAGACCACCTGTGTGCCCCGAGAGGTTTCCAAAGGGCAGGAGGTTTGATGAGAGGGTAAATAATTATTTCCATTTCTACATGCACACTAATTGTAGCTAACTCAGCACAGAGCTGGTTAGATTCCTGGCAATGAGCAATCTGCGCATCTCTAATTCAGTATTCCAGCCCTCACCTTTCCTTTTACCTGCACCACTGGATGGATACCAGTGTATTCTTAAGTTGCCTACTTCTTTTGGCAACCTTTTGAGGTCTGTTAGTACGTGCAAAGTGTATGTGTATTTAGCTGCTACACCTTTTCCTTCCCCACCACTCTACCAAGGAAGGAGATTCAATTTGGCAACAGTCCTTCTAAGGCTTCCCCTCTACCTCAACAACTTTCCCACTGTACACAGATGAATTTTATTTAATTTCCTTAAAACTTACTATGGTGATTAGGAGACATTGTCAGAATTGAATAATTTCAAAATTAAATCTGAAAGAAAACATGAAATAATAGGGGAATCTCCTAAAATTTAGATCACCCCCAACTCCAGGCTCTATCACTCTCAGCATTCTTCTCGGAAAAGATTCAGATACTAAGGCATCACCCAACACATCTCCACTGCTGCTGTGCTTCTTCAAAGCAAATTTCCTAAACCCACTCCAAGTCTTCTTTGCAGAAGAACTTTGTTTTCACTGAACTAGAGGATTAACCATGAGATTTGCTGGAGTGAGAACTGCCTTAAAACAGAGCTGGAAGGCAGCCCTCACATTTCAATCTGTCTCCTTACAAAGACACATGAACAAGGCAATTGTGAAATTCATCTAATCTGACCACAGGTAAAGGAGGATTATTGTTATAGCTTTAAATAAAACAATTAATATGGGCTTTCACTGTGGAAAGCAAAACTACAATTACCATGAGCTTCTATCAAAGCAGACAGAAGTGGAAATAACAAAAGCAATATTTCAAAGAGAATTGATTTTAACACCGCATCACTTAACTGTTTAGTGAAGGACTCAAGAAAATTCTAATCACTCTTTCAAACCCAGAAGCTGAACTTAAAAAAGGCCTTGTCAATTCAAGCAAATAATCTTGTTCCACGTGGTCACCCAGGTTTCAAAAGATCTGTGCAGAAACATGACATGGGATGTTTGAGAAAAACCAGAGCCCAGGTCCAGCAGTGTGTAAGTACAGTAAACACTACCCACTTTTAGATAGAAAAAAAAAAGGTGACTATGCTTCTTTACATTAAAAAAAAAAAAAAGTCACCTCCGAAAAGTGGATCATTACTCAATAACTCTTGGGAGCCAGAAGTGCACATTGAGTTGAAGGCTCTGCTAGTAAAAATATAATCAGATCATTCAGTACACCAGATACCACATATTTGGCCTCCAGGTGGGTCATGACCCCAGAGACTTTAAAGGAGAGGAACCGAACTGGAGGATGAGGGAGGGGGTGAGTGTTGTTGTTATGGCTTAAAGCAATTTCACAATTACCTGATAGCGAATGATGAATCTGATGCAAACACCCTCCATTAAGTCAGCTCTATCAAGTCCTTACTTTGTGTTTAACCTAATAATGTAATTGTGTTCTCCAAAACACATAATCTGGCTTCTGATCTGGCCTACCCCACAGAAAAGTTTCTCTTCAAAGGAAACAAGAGCAAGTCCCTCCACAAAGGCATTGCCAGGCCCAGCACAGCTTCTGTATCTCAAAAGGTTATCTCAGGCAAAGAGAGACCAGGCATCAATTTGTGCTGCAGAATAACTGAACTGGTTGTTTCAGGTACAGCTAGTGTTTCTGATTGTTTACATCATTCTTAGTCATGTTCTGGGAGTATTATTTTTTTTCCCATTAGAGCACCACTAGGATGTACCCTGAACATGCATACAGCAGAAAGAATGTCAGGTAATAATGACAATAACAAATATATACACTCATTAACAATGCAGACTTCAAAGTCAAAAGTCTGTGTACAGCATTGACTGTAGTATTCAGTGGGGAAGACTTATGTGTGACTCAAAACAAGATTGTAAGGTGGAGTAGAAGCCTTACTTCATAACCACTGTAAGATCCCTTCTCCCCCCAGTCTTTTCAAGGTCTTGAGATTTTCACCCTGTTTTGTCTTCATTAGGGATATTCAAACTCAGCTGTAAAAGAGCTTACAACCTTATGTAGCAAGTAACAGATAAATAACTCATTCACAATGTCTTTCAAGAAAAATGAATTAGTTTGGATTTACCCTATTTACAGTGCAGTTTCCTCTCATCTTTATTTTTCATTTTATTTTTAAGGAAATATTTTTTGCATTCAATACCATTTAGAGCCTCATCTTTCAGACCAATGTTGCCACTACTGTGTAAAAGTAATGGGAAGGATCAAGAACACACATTTTTTCCTGAAGAGGTTATTTCTCTTATTGCTCAATTAATGGTATCTGTACTTGGAGTATTGCATCAGATTATCTGGGATTTGGACAATTCCTTGGATAAAGACAGAAAAATGCATATACTACAGAGCCACATGCAGGATGGTGGAAGAGGGCAGCTGTTTCCCCTCAACATCAAACAGAAAGCAAATCACAATTGGTCTTAATATGAAGGCTGCTATGCCCTTACTGCTCCATCCCTTCCCCCTTACTGCTCCATCCCTTCCAGACCAAGACTATTCCTACAGTCCTCAGGAACAGCTCACAAAACAATAAACGTACTAAAGGTAAAATTAACACCTGGATGCAGGATGGCATTACTAAGTTGAATTTACATGAATGCAGCTATCAACTTCAAATCACCCCCAAGTGCTGCAAAAATTAGGTCTGAATTGCATTTTTAGAAATTCAGTGACCTGGGAGTTTTCAGCTTCACAGATTAAACCAGCAGTGATGTAACACTGAGCCTGGCAAAGGAAAACCACCAAAAAATAGCAACTGAAACACCATCTCATCTCTTTTACCTAAAGTTTGAAATGTTTCTTTAGTTGTTTTTATCAGTGTTATCCACTGAGCTGTGCACACAAAGAGCAGTTTACAACCACGATCAAACACAGAATACACTGAGAGGCACAATGGTACAGATGTCACTGCAAGCTGAGCTCAAGCCAAGTTCTACAAAATGGCACTGGCTTTACTTTTCTCCAGGTTATGGCTGCCACTCAGGAAGAAAAATGCTGCATTCTAGATAGATTAAAATCTTACAACACAGTGAGAGGAAAACTGGTGCAGCCAGTGCACCAACACATTCCTCCTGTGAGGACTGAGGTGATTTAAGATTAAGCATGTTCCAAGCTTCATTTGATGCCATTTCCTCAAAAAACAGATGCAATAAGCAGATGAAGGAAAACATAGAAAAGCTTTCAGGAGTCATTTATGTGGATTTAGCCTACTCTGACTGCAAAGATTTTGGAGTCCTTCAAATCATGTTATGAAAGGAGCAGATAAGTTACTGTGGAGGTTTTGTGGGATTTTCTAAATAAATTAACAGAAGATGGAGGAAATCCTTTTATGCTGCAGGGACCTTTCTCAGTATACATAGGAAAAGAAACATTACTATGCATCCTCAACAGAAGAGATACACTTCCCTTTCAATAGAAAAACCTTCAGGTGTGAAAAAAAAGGTTATCAACCTACAAACACTGCTTTTGATTTTTAAGTTTAGGTAGTGTTAAAAGACTTCATTATTTTAAAAGGAGTATATGCTCACACAGTCGTGGCAGGGATGGTACAAATAAATCACCAAGGAGCACTCTTGAAAACCTCAGCCTGCTTCCTTAAAACATGCATGCTCATACATAGCTTTCCCCACTTATGTTTTCTGCCCTAAATCAACAGGACTATTAACCACTTTATTAATGCCAGTGCAATACAACCAAATCAGCAATGATACTTAATCCTAGGTATAGGATCAAGGCATATTTTTGCTGTGTAATTTTGATTTTGCAATTAGTAGCAGACATGAATTACAATTTATTCTTCTAACAACTTGGTGTGTTCACACAGTCAGGCAGTTATGTTTGAATCATCTCTGTGCCCAGCAAGATCGTGGAGCAGATCCTCCTGGAAGCTATGCTAAAGCACATGGAAAATAAGGAGGTAACTGGTGACAGCCAACACAGATTCACTAAGGACAAATTGTGTCTGAAAATTTGGTAATCTTCTACAATGGGGTTAGAGTGGTGGGAAGGGATCCCATGCAGAGGAATCTCATAGGCTTGAGAAGTGGTCCCATGAAAACTTCATGAAGGTCCTGCACCTGGGTTGGGACAACCCCAGGCCTAAATACAGGCTGGATGGGGAATGGATTGAGAGCAGCCCTGAGGATAAGGACTTGGGGGTGTTGGTTGACAAGAAGAGCACCATGACCCAGCCATGTGCACTTGCAGCCCAGACTCCAACCACATCCCGCTCCATCGAAAGCAGTGTGGCCAGCAGGCCAAGGGAGGTGATTCTGCCCCCCTGCTCTGCTCTGGTGAGATCCCATCTGGAGTGCTGCATCCAGCTCTGGGGTCTCCCTCATACAAAGAATGATGTAAACCTGCTGGGGCAGGTCCAGAGGGTGGCCATGGATATGATTAGAGGGCTGGAGCACCTCTTCTGTGAGAAAAGGCTGGGAGAGTTGAGGCTGTTCAGCCTGGAGAAGAGAAAGGTCCAGGCAGACCTCCAGTGCCTAGGAGAAAGCTGGAGAGGACTTTTGACAAGGGCAAGGTTGATAGAACAAGGGGAAATGGCTTTAAACAAAAAGAAGATGGATTTATAATAAGTATTAGGAAGAAATTTTTCACTGTGAGGGTGGTGAGGCACTGGGGTTGGAACTAGATGGTCCTGAAAGTCTCTTCCAACTCAACCCATTCTATGATTCTATGAATTCATTTAGCTACCACTCTCAATAACACAGCAGATGAAATTAATATAGTATGTAAGCAATTAACATAATAAGTACAAATTTGTTCCTCAAATAATGTATGCAAAATCAGTAACAGTTCCCAAAGCCAATACATTTTAATTGAAACTCTGTTATTTTTTATATATTTTTTGTATATGTAAGTGTTTAGTCATTCACTAACAATACATATTCTGTATTGTTAGATCTTATTGTAAGTTATTAGCTAACAACTATATTGTTGTAAGCTATTATTGTTTGAATTACCAATTCAAACAAACTATTAAGAAGCATCAGAGATATAAAATCTGTTTATGTAGTTTACAAAAATCTATGAAGTAAACTATCTTCTCAGATGCACCCATTAATTTAAAGCTTTGTTTCTAATGAAGATTTAATGTTCATTTCAACTGTCTAAGATTCCACTATAAAAAAAATAAATTCCATAACTGGGAAGCTCAGTGAATGGTCTTTCTAAATAAACACAAGTCTGTGCTTGTCACCAATTTTAATGTTGATAATTACCACTAATTGTTGACTTTTATGACTTATGTTTTTGTTTGGGTTTTTTTTCCAGTTGCTTCTATCCTGAGAAATTGAAAGGCAAAGTCACCAATGTTTCAAAAGAGCCGTGTAATGCCATAAAAAGAATCAATCACAATTGCACCTCAGCTGGCATTGCTCATGAAAATGAAAGGAATGATTGTCTATTAAGCACTTTAGGACTGGGCACCTGGAAGCTGAGCACTTCACCTACAATCCCAGGCATACTTTGAATGCCTTATCAATTGAGTTTGTGGACCAACTCTTCAACATAACTGGACTAACCAAGACCACCATATGAAGCTAATGATATTGAAGTAACTTCCAGCCACTGAGTTTGATCAGCTTGTTTGTGTTTCATTTTTTTCCTGCAAGTTGTCTCTACATCAGTTCTCCTGATCTGCTTTCAGAACTCCGTGCCCTAAGTACATATTCACCTGCCTGGCCTTGCCTTCAATAGGACTATAGAGTAGGACTCTGCATTATGGCTTAGCATACATTTATATATTATACATTTATGTATGTAAGTTATTGTAAATCCTTAGGCTGCTGAGCTGCAAAATTTTAAGTTTTAAACATGACAGCTTGTGCTAATTATTTATTGTAGGCAGAAGGTACCATTTGTGTAAGAACTTATGGTTGACATTTTTAAAGACTGCTCACCAAGATGACACTACTTGATAGGAAAAGAGCAAAAAAATTCACTATTAAGATCAGAAAATAGAAGCTAAAATGTAATCCATTTTGATACATCTCAGCATCAGATTGTACAGCATTAAAAAGAAAATCCTTAATAAAGATTGCTTTAGATATCTATATTGGCAATAAAAGTGGTTCTCCCCATGTTATTTTCTTCCTTTTTTTTAAGTTTTCTCATGGGAAAGCGCTAAATAAGAGAGGCAAAGATATTTTTATTGCCAAGCAATATAAACGAGTTGCTATTCATTTTGCAGAGACATTAGTGGTTCTGAAAGTTCTCAGTTCTCGAAACACATAAGAACTGACATTAATAAAAATAAAACTTTGTGAATAATAGGCATAATGGTAATACAGATTACATTGGCTCTTAAAACTTTCCAAACAAAGATGACCCAATCCTTCACAAATACCCACTTAATACTTTCTTTTTCCACCGTATTCATCTTATCTGATGCATGTTCTGGTTTCTGACAGCTGCAACAGGCTAAAAATAAAGCACTGGAGTAAAGCTTTGTTGACTTCAAACTTTCCTTTGCTGCAAGCAAACTTTTTTCCCCTGTGAAGCTGGCAGAGCTGGAGACATACCATGGCACTTCTTCAAATATTCAACTTGAAAGTAATTTCAGGGTTACCAATAAAAAATAAAAATAAAAATTTTAAATAAGTCTCTGCAGCCAGAATGTGTCTATGACTCTGTACAAAGGATAACACCCTGCATCCAAATGACTCACACATGTCATTTCCCCCTTCTCCTTCACTTGTAAAGCACATAATTCTGCCAAAAGCACCATCAAGTTTTGTTCCTCTCCCTCTTCAGACAGATTTATTAAGAGTCCATAACACAGACTTCTAGATTAAAAAATAAAATTTAATCAAGAAGAAATAAAGTCAGCCTTAAGTAATTAAACAAGCATTCACTAATGCACTTGGATAGAAGGTTAGGTAAGTTGTTGGTTCCTCACATCCTCTGCAAAAGGACTGTTTTTCTCTCTAGAGCCCAGTTTGAAAACAGACAAGCCTGAACAAGAGTTCTTGGTTTTACAAGGTTTAGTCATCCCTAAAAAGGAACCAGCAAAGGTGGAAATGAGTCCCTCTTCTTTCGCAGAGGCTTGTGTCAAAATGTTTGTCAAGTTCCCTCAGAGCACATACCTGCATAGTTCTTCCAAAAGTACCATTTTCAAATAAGTCAAAATGATAATGCTTCTGCTCTTTTGGACTCCAAATATGTTTTAGAAAGGAACAAACAAGACTTTTCTTATCTGAAGCTCCCACGTAGTCACTAGATAGAGAGGCATATCTAACATTTCTGCAGTCACTTTTAGCCCATGATGCAGAGACAAGAAAAGACCAACACAACAAAGCCAGCTGCTTTCATGGCCATTTCTATGCAAAAAACAATGCTCTGAACAGACAAGAAAACCCTCTATAGGTCAAAACCATAATAATCAGCTTAAACCCACAAGTAATGTCAATTTAATATCATTCAGACACTTTTTGCAACTTCCTTGCTGGTTGGAAACTGTGTCCAAATTTCTCATAGATAATTTTAGTGGAAATGAACTTCCAAGTGCAGAGTGCTTTGTAGCGTTCTTCCTTTTCCTTTTCCACAACACGTGTTTGTCATGTGTCAAATCCGACTCTACTTTCTCCCCTCCCCAGAATACCACAAATTCTTCTGTAAAATAAACAAAGCTCTGTCCAGAATCTCCAAAATTACCAGAGGCAACCCTGTTTGAGATCAAAGATGCACATCACTGTTGGTCTGTCTGCAATATCCCAGATTTTAGTTAGGATGAAATTTGCAACAAACAGGCAATCAACAGAACAGCACTTGAACACCATATCTAGGGATATGGCTAAAAATGAAGAGTTTTGACATTTAAGCTACCTTTTCTAGATACTTAGGAATCTCAAAAGTTATTTGTGGGATAAATGTCCACAAATGACATTTATATAATGCCATTTAGGTCTAGGAAAAAAGCACACCTTTATCTTTACTCAAAACAGAAATCCAAAAATTCAAATTGCATACTATTAACACTTAACAGAAGAAGGAAATAATTTTCAATTTCTAATGCTTATATTGTTCTGTATTGCAACTCATCAGCCACTATGGTAAATGGGGGCGGGGGGGGGATGGGACGGTGGTGGCTATATCTTACATGAAAAAAAATTGTAATAAAATGTTTGACTTGTTGGAGGCATTAGATATGCTTCTGTATTTTTCTCCCCAAAATCTTAATGATGTTTACAGGCTGAACTTAATTTACGTGCAACATAAACATGCTAGCACAGGCAATCTTGATTCCCAAAGCTGCTATTATGGTTTAATGAGTCAGCAACACAGAATATTTACTATGCATTCTTGATGGCATGCATATAAAACTTCCAGTAAATCCTGACACTCAAGAAATTAATGCTCAAAATAAAAAAAATAGTAAAACCTACTTTACATACTCTTAGTTAAATTCTGAAATTACAAATAAAAGTAAGCATTACAGCTCAAATATGTACTCTTCTAAGCAGTTTAATTATACAGACATAGCACTTAATTCCACATAGATATATATGTAAAATGCGATAGTTACTGTCTGTAGGGATAAAGCTGAAAATAGTCTCAGACCTCTCACTGAATTCCTACAGCAAAAGCCAGAACAATCTCATTGATAAATAAAATCACTTAATCCTTTCTTCATTTGCCACCACCCTATTGCAAAAGCATGAAGCTGAAGCCTAGAAAGTCAAAGCTAAAGCCTGACCTTCCATCTCTATCCTCTCTGGCTGCTCCCTTGTGTACCCCTCAAACACATGCCATCATTTCCTGATGAGTTTAGAAGGGGTTATCAGGAGAATTTCAGGACATGTGTCAGTTTTGTGGCAACCTGAATGCTATACAAACATCTTCAGTGTTTAATAGGCGATTTCTATTTTAGTAGGTTTATCCATTCCCAACTTTATTTGTTTAAAGGTGCCTTAACCTTGACATAAATCAATGCTAGGCATCTGTATGGAGTACTTCTGAGGAGTTTAAAAATTAAACTCCACAAAGAGATGTATTTTGCAAGGAGGTTTCTTTCAAAAATAAACCAAACTAACTTGTCAACTTCTTTGTTCACTTCCCCCCACCTTGAAAATTATGCAGTTTATTCTTTTTCACTCTTCTTACAGAGTTCTTCTCTAAGAGATCACGATGAAACACCAGGCTGGTCACTATAAAAACGCCACCACCACCGGCTCCCAAATACCTTTTTCTTCCTAATACAGCCACGAGTGTTTGTGTAAGACAGTAGGGCCAACGAGGCTCTGGGTCCTGCCTCGCAGCAACCCCCCCTTCCAAAAGAAAACAAAAAGCACTGAACCTTTTCTGCCCCATGCCCAGTCCTTCCCCCACCACCTCTGCGGTGAAGACGGCCATTACTACATTTCCCTTCCAGTTATTTACAAGGTCTTGGCTCTGACATTGATTTCTTATCTGTTTCTATGACAAATGTTAAGTGTTAATAAGCTGTCCTTTTAAAGAAAGATAATGCTAAACAAATTATAGGAATTAATTACCCCAAACCTATTCCTTTTTTTTTTTCTCATGAGCACTGAAACAAGAACAGTAAAAATTACTCAAGACCTGAAAAAAAACCCACACTTTTTTTCAGTCAATTAATAAGTGTTAGCAGATTAAAGGAAGTTACACTTTAAGCCAGGCAGTACCCTGAAAATCTAAAGCAAATTTGTCAGGGAATATGGAATAACCAGGCCGTCACAGCTCCCTTATGAACAATTTTTTAAATTATAAGTGAAGAGCTACTTGTTACTTTTTCAGACAATTTGTTCATGGTTTAAATTTTAGGATAAAGGGTGAAAGTTTCAGAAATCTTTTCAGCTACAGAACCATTAAAATGATAAACATTTGGGATCCCAAAGTACACTTTTACTCTAACTGTCCTTTCAGACCTGCATTGACTGCACTATAATAGCTGCCAACATTTGGTAAGGATTAGCCTTTCATTTACACAAAAGGAAGCATTCCTTAGCTAAATCAGCACTTTTTGCCATCAGACTCATAAAACCTTTTCACAACACAGATTTTCAAGAGAACCCTTTAGGGTTTTAGGATGCTGCTCCTTTTACTAAGTAACAAAATACACCCCAGGGTGTCTCATTGACCGCGCTCAGCTGTCCTTTGACCTCTGCAATTGTTTAGCCTAACTTCGGGGCCACAGAATCTGCCTCCCCCCCATCAAAAAGGCGAATGTTGCTTCCTCCTAGCACCTGGCGAAGCAAAATCCTAGAGGTTCCCCCCTCTTCCAGATTTATACCAGGTTCCAGATGTTGCCAAGCAAAATGCTCCAGCAGGCAGGTTTTGGGAGCCCACAGGCGCCGCTCAGAGCCTGGGCTGTGGCCATGACCCCCTTGCTCCGCTCAGGGCTGCCCTTGCCCCCAGGGATACAACAGGTCATAAAGCAGGGATAGATCTTCGGCCTTCTGGGTACGCTGGCTATTTAAATGCAACAAGAAACTATGTGAGCCCAATATTGTGTACTGAGGCAAGCCTCCCCCCTCTCAGAAGTCAGGAAAAAAAAAGACATGTGAGAATCTCAGTTGGAAGCACAAACCTATCCCAATCATCACAAAGATCTGCATTCTTCTTCCCATTTGTTTTAAACCCCTTGAGAAGACAAATAAACAAACAAACATTCACCCTCCAAGTGCATAAAACATATATTTAGCTAGTTGTTTAGGTATTTGCAGAGCCTCTAAGTAAAACAGCAGAAGATTGTTACAGCTTCAAAAGAAGTGCCGTTAAATAATTAAGTTGACCTCATTGTGGGTATATAAGAAAAAAATGGAAGCACAAATCAGCCCTCTGTTGAAGGCTTTTTGATTATATGAACTGGATTTCTTAATTTTTTTCTTTAAGAACTTGGACATTTTACATGCCTGAAGCAAAAATAAAATCGTTATTTACAGTCCACACTGCTCCTAAAATGCAGTCAATGGAAATGAAAGCAGAGATGCTGATCACAAACATACAGGGTATTGTCTATTAGGAAAGGCAAGTACGGTACCTTCTCAGATTCCTTTTAACCTATTTGAAATGCAGTCATGATTAAAGGATGCAGCTAAGAGTTTGTGAAGCCTTGCTGCCAAGTTGTTTAAAACTCCTGAACACCTGAAAAACAAAAAGGGAGAAAAAAAAATCAGAATTACTCATGCCAGCATATAGTCTACAACAAGACAAAAAACCCTTCCTGTGGAAACCAGGTCTCGGGTGAAAAAAGGAGGGCCAATGACTTTAAAAAGCACATTTTTCTTTAGAGGCTGAAAGTGCTTGGTTGCTTCTCTATATTCTACCAGAAGTACAAACTTTTGGCGCTAAAGTCACTATATGACAGATTAGAAATTTATCACATTAATATGATAAAATTAGCTGCTGCAGAAACATTAAAAAAGATATGATAAGGCAGAAGTAGTTATTTTACTATTTATAAAGAAACAAACTAAATGGATGAGCAGTTATCTACCCTAGAGATCAGTGTTCAAAATGAAATCAGAATTAGCTAGTTGCTCTCTTATCTGGCTTTCCATAAAAATATTGAAGTGAAAACATTACTAATAAAAATTGCATTTTATAAAAGAAAATACACCTGAAATACCCCAAGGAATGGTAAAAATGGTGTAGCAAGCAGCGAGCAAAAGAATAACTCCTAAAATACTGAGGGCTGTACAGAACACCAATTAACATCAGGAAAACCTTTAAATTAAGTTATCATTGAGTGGACTTTGACAAGACTTTCTTAGGCAGAGAAACTGGTTTGGTTTCTCAATAGTAACAGACCATATTTTGCCAAAAGATTTAAAGGAATTTTCCCTGGTGTTCACAAATGGGATTTTAAGGCTTAAAGCTGGGACTACAGGCACAGCCCCACTGGCAAATCCAGAACGCAGCTGTACACCCCAAATTCCAACTCCAGGTTTCAAAATTAAAGGCCTCAAAGCTTCCTCCCCCTCCTCTCAATTTTTAAAATCAGCCTGTTTAAGAGAGCAGCTGTAACCCTCCCCTCTGGCTCAGGAAAGGTTTGAGGCAGGATTGCTGTGTTCTGAAGAAAGGCACTAAACAGCTCTATTGCCAGGGACCACCGATGCTGCCGCGCACAGCGCATCCGCGCCACGCCAGCAGCGGGTGCGGTGCACATGGACAACAGGGATAGCACACTCAACTCCCGACCAAACTGTAGGGCCCTGCACAGACTTCAGTGATTGCAGAATGCCAGTAATCCAATTCCAACAGCTCCTGGCTCTGAAATTGCTATTTTTCAGACACGTGCTGAACATTTCACCTGCTAGTAATGACATTTTTGTATTTTCTTCTAATTACACTCAAAGCTAAGACCTTTGGCCCTAGGCCACAGACCTCTATTCAGGCTGCACACATTCTCTTAAAGGCCCTGAGCCTTTGTTGTCACTCTCGGTCTTTCATCTATTATTTACATCCATTGAGAAGAGAGATACTCCACCATTTGTGAAGCTTTAAAGCTTCTAATCATCTTAATTTCTTCGCCTTTCAACCAGTGCTTCCCCTTATGGACCAATGCCAACAGTGTGACAAAATAATTTTTCAAGCCAAGATCCTCCTGGACCCTTCCCAAACCTTGACACACACTGGGCTGTAAGTGCCTTTTGTCCTTTGCCGGCTGCTTTTGCAAACACAGACCTTTGCTCAGCTTGGGGGTGGGGGGTATGGATCTGCTTGTCAGTGCATTTGAGGGAGTTTTCTTGGGATTTATGTGTTTTTACATCACTTTCTGTTAAAAAATGTAACTCAATTAGTCCAGCTAAATTGGAGATGTTGTAGGGAACTTTACCTCTTTTAAAAATATTAAGTACCTTCTGAAATACTATCAACTAAGAATTTTAAGTTTTCGGTTTTTCCCCAAAAGCTAAACTGCTGATGTGCTGCTTTGGCTTTTATATTGTTATGTGCCCACTCAGAACTGACAAATTATCACACAATATTTAAGACACACAAAATACCATTAACCCTTTTCCCGAATATCGGCAACATTAATTTGTCCTGACCATATAACACAACGAGACAAAAAAAATGTTTTGCATCTTATGTTCAGGTCATCTCCTTCCTATCCTCCCTTATTTGCAAATGAAATAGGAAACAAATCAACAGCATTTTTGCCAAGATGCAGAAGATCTCTTCAGAATTCATCAGCCACCAATCTTCATTACCAAGACCTCTGAGATCTGATAACATGATCCACATCTTGGCTCTTTCTTCCACTATGGTCTGGCTTACTTTTGATTTTTAACAGTGCTTCCTTGTTGTCTATCCCCTCTGAAGACCCCCCCAACCCCCACGTCCTTTCTTATTTTTACCATTTGCTTCAACTAGCAGTTCACTTGAGACTCATCCATCTTACAGTGCCTAAAGTGACAGATGCTCTCAGGAATGACCATACTGTTGAGTGAACAAAAGATAACATCACCTCTAGGAACTCAGGCAGAAATACAACTTGAGCCCTGAGACACGGTTATTCTGGCAGACACAGCACCATAAACCTCTCTCAAGTGAAAAAAACCCCAACCAACAACTATGGGGAAAAGGAATCTGACACAATTACAAGCCAAAAAGAGTATTCTTTCTATCGTAACCTGTAGTTAGTGGTGTTGATGACCTTTTTATTTTCTTTTTTTTGCCCCCCTAATACCCCATTGAAGAATTTTGTAGAATTTACCTGTGATAAAATCAACAGAAGAGAGAATGGAGAAACTTCACACAAATACTGTTTCAGGACCCCTACAGACTTGAATGGAAGAAGAAAGCACTTTGGAACAGCTTCAGCAGAAGGTCACACAAGTCCTTCGCCAAAACACAGACATTACCTTGTTAAAATCTACACATCCTACAGACCAGCTGTTGCTCAGTTAAATTCCACAGGAATTCAGAATCATCGTGCAAGCCTGTGCCCTTGACAAATGCATAGTGTAACCAGAGTAAGATTACTTTAATGGCACAGCTGCTTGATAAATCTGTAATCTGCAAGTAATGGCCCCTCAGTGTTTTGACATTTGAGCACGCACCACTTAAAAAAAAAATTAAATTAGAATGATAGATTTTCCAGCCAACACCCACATATCCAGCCACAGAATGATGCCTGTTTCTAAACAAAAACCTGCCCTCTATGCCTGTTAGACTGAACTAAACACTGCTGATTTGAAATACACCCAAAATTCTCCATCCAGTCAGTGGAAAATGACTTGCTGAAGAGTCCTGGGTGGTAGAAAATATTACTTAAAAAAAGGAAAGGTCATATTAGCTTCTTCCAGTGACATATTTGCAAAAGTGACACCACAAATGCTGAGAATCCCTTCTCTGCAGTGAGATACAAAGAATTTCCCTGTCTCTCAGTAAAGCTTTAAACAGTATCTCATGTTCAGTTTTCAAACAGTACATGAAATAACCATCTTTACAGTACATGAGACTGAGAACATGTGAGTTTTACAGATGTAAAGTTAGAGCTGTAAAATAAAAGACCACGATAGGGGGCCTGATAACCAAACATCTCCTGTCCAGTGTAAAGTCAGGGAAAAATCATAACACGGACTTCTTAAGATTTATTTATTGATTGTATTTAACCATATTTATTAATTTGTGATGAGTTATGATTTTAGGTCCCTATTCTGATGTGGAATGTTTCTGCTGTGTTCTCATAGCAGACCACATCAAACCAGTGGACTGTAAATGCAGAAGTAATGTATAAATACATCATTTTTTAATATAGGCCATTTTCCCACAGTATGCCATTCTGCAGTACCATTTTGGACATCCAACACACAGAAATTAAACTAACAAACAGTTTGGTCCTCCCTAAAGAGGATCCCAACTCTGGGCCTCAGACCACCTTTAGAGTTCCTCTCCCATTCTGAGCCACCGAGTGATCTGACACCAGAATCTTTGATAAAATCCAATTCAGTTGAAAAAAACCACAAACAGGAAAATCTACAGAAGACCATTACTGGTATATGACTGAAAAAGTTTCATGCAAGACTCTGCTTTCCACCTCATATCTCAGCAACTGGCAGGGTTCAAGGCATACTGCAACTACCAAGAAGAAAAGAAATGAGAAAATTGACTCTGGGGGATGTACTGGCCCATTCTGCTGTGGTATCTGAATCCACTAACTCCACTATACCTTGAGTTTCACCATGTCCAGAACAACTTTCTGAAGCTCCTTCCAACCCAAATAAATCAAAGAAGCAAATAATGAAGTCTGCACTTCACATCCTCACAGGAAAGTCTTGAAAATATATAATGCTTTCACCCAAAATACTTGACGATCTTGGCATCAGATATGGATGAAAAAGTAGCAAACTGTATCCTACCTTATAAAATCTGTACTCTGCACTCAAATGGGCATCTTATCAAACAGCCACCCCTTACACATTTTATCTCCAAATACTTATCACAGTAGAGAGAAGTGTTTATAGTTAATATGCAATCCATCTTCTGCATGCTGCTGCTTCTAAACAAGACAAAATGTGAGGTAAAAGGTCAAAACTACTAGAAAGAGCCTCGAATAAAAACTCTGATATTACAACAATTTTGCTGGAAGAGACAAGGTGTAAAATAGATTATTGGAGCCAAACTCCATATGGAATAGGGCAGGCCAAGGGTACTGATCCAAACAGCAGTGAACGGTATCAGAATTGTCAGTATTAATGTGTTTTCTAACTCCAGACTGCTTTGAAACTCTCTCATCCACATTTTCCATTTGAAGCTGAACATTTTTACATGCATGTATGTAAAATCAGTTCTCATTCAATGAAATTTTAACATGGAGTGATTGAAAATTTGATAATAAACTTACAGGTAACTTCTGTCATTGCCATTAAGTTATTGACAATGAAACATGACCTTGAAATGACAGCTTCATTAATGCAAGTTTTACCAGGGAAGGTTTCAAAAAGCCCTGATTAAATTAACTAGTTTTAAACACAATAGGATCAATATGTATGCAGAGAATGTACACCCCCATGGCAAGTCCTGTTTGCTTGATTGATCAAAAACAAAAAAATCCTGTGGCTTTCCAGATCTCAGCTGGTGCCAGAAATCCACATAGAAAAAAAAAAAATCCATCTAAATGAAACTCTGAAAAGGTTTACCCTTCACCAGTCTATTTGCACTTCAAAAACTCCTTAAGTCCTTCAGCTAAACCCCAGGGTTGAACCATTTCAAAAATGAGAGGGGGATGGCCATGATTTATCTTCTTTCTGTGCTCTGGACAGAGCTGTAAAATCTGCCTGCTGGTGTGCCTGTGTGCTACAGGCTTCTTTTCATGAACCTTGGACGGGTAAATGATATTTACCCATTTTAGAAATAGCTCTGCTCAGTTCCTTACTGCCCCTTATTTCCTTCAATCAGACACCAGTACCATTTATACAGCAAAATTTTTATTTTTGGGCACTGGCATGCAAACTGATGAAGCTGAATCAGCAAAATGGCCAAGCATCGGAAATTAGCATTTTAAAGGAAAATATTGCAGATCTTATTCATACCTGTAAGGATTGGCTGTTGCCTTAGTGAATTTGTGCTCATGGAACACTTGTTTAACAATCTAATTTAAGCTTATCCCTTGTATTTACTAGTATCAAACACATTTTTAGCAATAAGCTCAAATAATTTTCTGTTTGTAGATAATCAATGTGTTAGATCACCCAGGATGCCTTTTCCAGGTTTCTGTACTTCAAGATACATTACCAATAGAAGGAAAATGGAGATTTCATGGGTCACAAACTTCTGCATCACGAGGACCTCAATCCATACATTCTTGCTTTACGTGTCCACTATTAAAACCCCTGCACCCGAATTTCTACAAGGTTGGGTTTTTTTTCTGAAGCAAAAATACCAATTCCACAACTATACTGACATTCTTTGAACAAAATTTAATGCTGTGATATTCAGTTTGTATATTAAAAAGCATAAACACATACATTTAGTATAAATATCAGTCCTACAGCACTGACACCACAGAAGAGCACCAAGCAAGGGCACTGAAACATGTTTGTGTACTTCAACTTTCCTAAAGCTTTCTTCTACTCTTAACACCCAACCCCATAAACCACATATCACTCTTACCAGTCTAAATTCTTCAGACTTGGGTACACAGATAGACGTGCTCTCAAGGCAAACAACAGTAAGAATTGATTCAACATTAACTATTTTTGCATGGAAAGGGCCCATTTATTTCCGAAGTCTTATTCAGATTTTGCTTTCATCACAGATTTTTTTCTCTTCCATTTTAAAACAACAGAAATGGATGAAAAATAGTTCATGAAAATAAAAAAAATTGCACATCCTGCCACGGTAGGTTGCATCTTAATTAGACTAGAGCGAAGCTTTAAAAACATTGACATTGTGCTTGTTTTTGTGCAAGCCAAATACTGGCCCTAACAAAACTGCAGGACTAATCTGGAAAAAAAAAACCCAACCAATCCTAATCACTCTATTAATCCCCACTCAAATCCACAAGGATACTTAAGTAAGAGGTTGTGGATACAAGAAGGAATGGCATCTTACTCAGCATCTGACATGCTCCTCAACTTAACTCCTCAGAGTCTGAAACTCTCCTTTGCTCCAGAAAAAGAGCCGAAGATGTTTTAAAAATATATCCTCTTTTGTGAATATGCTTTTCATATTTAAAAACCCTCTCCAGTATAACTTTTTTTTTTTTGCAAAAACTGTAATAGAATATTTCTTTGACTGTGTCCTTCACTGGTTCACATTTTTAAGACTGCGCTGAGGGTGTTTATAAACTTGCATCTTGTCCTGGTGTGCTTGCAAAAATTTACGATTCCAGCTGCAGCCTTACTAGCAAAACACTTCAACTTCCCTACATGAGCCAACATTTGCTATTTTAATAGTTAGAGTTTTCATGAAGGCAGAAGTTTTTCTCTTTTTACCACATCTCCTATTACCAAGAACATTATGTATAATACATATTGTAATAAAGAAGTTTTGAGTATTTGTATAGCCATCTATATTTTCCATACTTATTTACAGTTCCTGAGAAAACCCCAAATGGACACACTGATCAATAGGATTTGGTACTTCTATTTCAAGCACAGTAAATGTCACCACACCACAGTCAGGTAAACCAACTTTAGAAACTGAAGTCCAGGCAGACAGAAGAAAAATACCCTAAAACAGAAAAAGAATCAGGGAAAAACAAAACACCAATAAGAAATACCCTGTGGAATCATTAGCAACCAGGGTGGCAGGCTTTCCTCTAATTCCCTTTAAAAGCCCATGACTACCTGCAGAGCCTGGGAGTGCAAATCACATTAGTGGAGCCACCAGATGACCAAAGAAAGCACTGGAGGCCTGGTGAAACCAGTAAACAAAAGGCAGCATTCCAGCTGAATGCCGCTGCTAGAGTCAGCATTGTAAGATGCTTGGATCTGATAACCCAAAAACCAGATTAGCTGCAGGCAACAAAAGAGTAAAATGAAAAACAAAGGGGTCATTTTGACACATGAAGAAATAATTTCCATTAAACCATCTTGAGTTTACTGTGTAGTTATAAAAACTGCTCCTACTTGAAGTGACATTTGAACCAATAAAGCTGTGACAGTGCAGTGTCTTGGAAAAGCTCCTAAAATAACACATCCTTGAACACCATATAATTTAAAGAGGCAAACTGGCCTCTTTGTCTTTGAATCTTTATGACATTTTAAAGGTCTAATAATGATTTTTAAATCTGTTATACAGACTTCAGTTAGAAGACTTAACACATATGGCTAGGCTTGAGGAACAGATTCACTAGTTTTATCTGTATTTAAAAGTCTCCTGCAGAGAATGCACATACTACAATATTCTCATGTAATTACAAAAGAAGGTTTCCTTCTCTCGCCAGTCCCCATCTCCTCACATGTGTGTCTCACTTACTGTCAACACAGGAAAGAATCATATAATATTCCTTATCAGAAGCTTAAAACAGGATTTTTATCCTGAAAAAAGCCCAGGCACACTATAATCACATGGACCAAACTGCAAAACTCAAACACAAAAGTCTGTAAGAATATGTAGACACCAGAGGGAGAGAGAAGTCAAAACTTCTCAGGGTAAAATTGGAAAATTTGCCACAATTTTATCTTATACAATTAAGAATTCTATACACTCAAAGCCAAAACAAGTCTTTTTCTTTCTTCACAAGACAGTAAATTGTCCTGCTATGAAATATTCACGAGCTAGAAGAAATTTCTGAGGAACACTGTGGTATACAGAGAACATTTCATCTCGCTAGCTTTGTTCTCTGCATCTCTTGCTGCTAGCACACAACACAGAAAGCTGACACACGGTGAGGGAACAAGCCTTCCTGGAACACCACATTTCTCCCCTGGGTTTTGAACTCACACAGCAACTAAACCTGCCAGCGTCAGTAAGGATGGGATCTCACATACGAAGCATATTTATCCACAGCCAACTGATTCCTCTCAGTGACAAATGCAGAGAAAACAGACCCAGAAAAACATCTCAGCAGTGTCTGGTGGGGACAGCAGAAAAAGACAACCTACAGCTGTGTCCAGACACAAGTACATTGTATGCATTGACCTGGAAATCCTGCTACCGAGGCTCAGTAAAAGGCATGTCAGAAAAAGCTTGGCAAACACCTTCTGCTACTTGGTGAATTTTTCAAAATACATAGCCATTAAACACATCATAAAGGGGAAAGACATAATGCAGGCCTCTAATTATAGAACATGGCTATCTCTGGGGACATCTGTGCCATTAGAGCCCAAAAGACCAATGGTATGGAGTAGATACTGTGCACATATGGTTTTTCCCTGGTTCCAAACCATTCTGCTCTGGAGTACTACCATGGTATCTATGCTGCTTCTAGTATTTTTGCCACATACATGACGCGAGAGAAAAAGGTGGATGGGCAGAAGACAGACAGAGTAGGAGCCCCTCTTCTCTTACTGTTCTTTCAAAGATATCTTCTTACCCAAAACAGCACGCAGGCATAAACACGCCTTTACAAATCCACAGAAGGAGAATGTGAAAGGTGTGAAGAACAGAGTCAAGAAGAAAGGAAATTTCAAAAAGAAATACAACTTGTGGTCAAAATGTGCACACACATGTGCTGTAGAAATCTAGGTGGAGGAGAAACACAAGATACTGTTGTATATCTGGCTCATCTTGAACCCTTATACTGAGGAGATTCAGCCTATCACCATTCAAAGAAACTTGTGTTTGTATTTATAGCAATCAACCAGTCTGAATACAAATATGGATGCAGCTAGTAATCACATAAAATCATCCACTTTAATGCAGTTGGCCTTTGTACTGCAAAGAGAAAACAACATGCTTGGTAGTCATGAACAGGTAGATTATGATTAGTGATTTTACACAGTATCTTTCTAATAAAATGTCAGAGCACTCTAAGCAAAGAAGTGAATCAGTTCAGAATATAAAAAAACCTTTTAAATATTTAATACAAGCAGACCCCATATTTCAATTACAAATGGCTTTCCCAAGCAAGGCTATTTATTTCAAGTAGTGTTGCCCAAATTCTCCCATCACTAAGATATTCCAGAAAAACAGAAACTCCATCAGGGCTTGCTGTTTATCTACTGTTTCTTCTGCAGAAACACTGAGTATGGCCAGACCTCCCTAAAAATGCTAATGTTAAAAGCTTTCCTCTCTTTGAGGAATTCTAGTTATCGCTACATATGGGCAAGCACCTGACTCACAAGCCTTCCCCTAGCTGGGAATGCCATGGACGCAGTTTTGGGCAGTTGATTGAATACCTGGGAGGTAGAAAAAACTAGTTTCTTGTTCCTAAGGTCATTCAGCAGAGCTGGCACAAGGTCTCTAGAAAGACCCCCAGTACACAGAAACATTGACGGGTTCCTTATAGACCTGATAGGAAAACCACAAACAGACCGGGGGATCTTCACTACTCATGCTGATCTACATCCTCTATGACTGCAGTTTGAGCCTACATCTTTTCTCACATCAAAACTGTTTTTGTTGAGAAGTTCTCTATATGAATACTTGCATAATGCCCAGAGAGTTTCCCTAAGCACAATTTTGGACCACAAATATCAGGCATCAGAATAGTTGTCCCGGTAGAGTAGAAATCATTCATAGAGAAATTTTGTCTAATCCAGACACTGCTTGCCATGCTAGAAGTCCAGGGATATTTACAGAAGCGGCTATTGAAGCATTCTACCTCAGGGTGGGAAGAGAAACCAAGCTGCTCTTTAAACAATTAACACAGAAATATAGCATAGAGAAAGAGACATGTGAAAGATGCAGGACTGGGAAAAAACACTGCTTTGCATTCACAATGATAAGACAGTTGCTAGTGCTTTTACTCAGTTCTTCCACATCTCCAGTGCTCTGGCATGAAGAGAAAGGAAAAAATGGCCAAGGGGAAAAAAAAAAGAAAGCCCTTTCAGAAATAAGAATTTCGTAAGAAAAGTAAATAGAGAATACCTTGTCCTCTCTCACAAACACTGAAGCAGAGAGATCTCATGAAGACTAGGAATAAAGAAAAGATATTTCTACTTTTGAAGTACAGGAGGGGGCAACAAATAAAAACAGTGCTAAGGAGCTCTCTCTGCTTGTGATTACAAACCTGAAAGACTGACAAAGGTGGGCTAAGGATGATAATGGCATTTTCTTCTCACAACATCATAACCAACTTACACAGAGCTTTTCTGAATGGAGCTGACTTTCCTGTGAACAGGTACAGGGCTCTATTTTTGTCAGGGCTGCTTTAGAAACTACCTCAAAATGAAAAGCCCATACAGAGAGATCCTGAAAAAGACATTCGTATTCCCACCAGTTGATTTTAACACAATAATCACAAGTGTATAACAAAACATATATTAAAATAATCTAATCCTCTCTACAGCTCTGATTTGCTCTGAAATGGAAGTCCCCCATCTGTCCTTCTCTTCTTTCAAGGGAAAAGTCTCCATTTCTGCTAAATGTATTGGTTTTCAAGGCCATACCCACACCCCGATCTATAAAGAAAACAAAATGCTTTGATGGAGTGAAAAAGAATCTTTCCACAGGATTCAAAAGGAAGACAATGTTTTGCTCCTCACTTAAGTCTATTGTTATTGTACAGGCATTTTCAGAGGGCAGGTAGTGTAAAAGCTATACAGGCAAAAAAAAAAAAATACTGGCTTTAATACCTGTCACGCTTGAAATTCCTAATGTGACAACAAGCAGTACTTCCCTACCATATCCTACACGCTTCTGGTGCCTTCCAGAAAGCCTTTTTATCTGATGCTGGGAACAGACTCCTGCTGCAGATCTGAATGCTGAGGACTGAAAGTACTGCACAAATGACAGAGAGTTGGGGAAAATGAGTGGTTGAGTATAGAAAGAAACAGGAAATCAATTTTGAGAAATGGTATCTTTGCTTCAGTGCTTCTGTTTGGCCTCCTCCTTCCACACTTGCTCTCTGTGCCTTGCCAGCTTCCTATTTTACCAGCTCTTTTCCTTGCTACCCACTAGGGAAGGAAGGAAAATTTACCAAGATCATCTTTCCTCTGCTGGTGCACTATGTGTCTGTCTTACGAGTACTGTCTGGTTTACCCTGGCCTAGGTTTAGCTGTCATCTGAAAACACAATTCTTTCTTTCAGCCTTTTCTGCCTCCCCAAGTATCAATTCTCATCCCATCTAATGACAGGGCTTGAGAGAAACACATTTTTCTCATGGAAACTATGAGAAAGCAACAGAAGGATGAAAATTACAGTGTATGAAGAATAAGCAGACATATTTTTTTTAAAAAAAGCAGGGGCCAGCTGGATAACAATTCCAGATAAGATTTAAATAAACATACGTGGGAGGTAGCAGGAAAGGCAGTTGGTTCCTCATGCTCAGACGCACACAGGTAATGACCTCTGTCTCTTGCTCTCCTAAAGCTAACAATGCTGGTTATTGCACTCCTCCAGTGAGCTCTGGAAAGGATCCAGTGCACTACTGATTACATTTCATCCACAGTTAGTTTAACCTTTGAAACATGACAGTCAGTGGCAGTGACCAGGCCGGTACATAAGGTCAGCTCAACCTTGTTGGTCCCAGCATTCTCCCAGTGTTTGCACAGAAAACAACCCGGTGATCAGGGATTCCTACCCTGCAAATACAAAAGGCCCAACAGGGACTGTGCCAGAATGCTGATTTTATTGCAAGGTGTCATTCACGGCCATTAATCTGTCAAGACAGAAAAATACAGGTTCTCCTCTTTCAAAAACCAAAATAGTATCAGACAGAAACAGTCTCATTTAGGAAGGCAGAGATGTGACTGATCTACTGTCAGGTACCAGGCAAATGTTGCACATTACTCCTCCAAGAATAGAAAGACAAAAATACCGAGGAGAAAATAAGTACACTCTGAAATAATGGTGAGACAACTAGGTCAGCAAGTGTAACAGGAACACTTTGTGCTCAAAGGAAAGCTGAAAAACCAATTCTTGCTCAATTGCCCATTTTTCTCAAGTTACTTCCTTTCCAGAACAGCCTCTTTTGAAGCTTACTTTTTATCTGCTGTACATCCAATTTTAAAATGAAAAAACAGCATCTTCAATTACCTTGAATTTCTACAGAAAAGTATAGGACTTAGCAAGATCAGATACCTTATCTCCTCCTAAAGATTATTTCTATGTTTTAACAAAGCCCTTAGTCCCAGAAAAACAAATGCAAAGGGAGAACAACAAAGATATTCCTGGCTTCAAAAAGCTTCTAGTTAGTTATTTAGAACTGATCACATTTTCCTTAGGGATAAATTAAAAGCATTTTTAAGGTATTAAAATGGGACAAAAAAATCAATTTTCCTCAGAAACAACTGCCCTCTAACATAATAGCAGCGATGAGGAATTTTTTTAGACACGCTTAACTATCCCTTGGAGCATGTGCACTTGGATTTTTCATTATTTGTGTGTTTGTGTGGACGGCTCAGGGAGCACAGGCTTTTCAAGAGCCAGTAAGAGGTGAAGAAAAGGTCATTTCAGCAGAATTCATTTTCTCTTAAATTCTCAGAGAAATGCTGCTAAAAAGAGGCAACAACAAACCCGTCACCTCTTCCTCTCGCTATTAGCATTTCCTAAGGTTCTCTCGGCTATAATATAGCAATATCTTTGGTTATAGCCTATCACCTTTTCATCCTCCTCTAACACAAATGCTGGCAACAGAGCTGATAAGAGCAGGAGCTGGACTAGACCTCCAGATGCCCCTTCCAGCAGCACTTCAGCAATGCCACCAGCAATCCGCTCGCCCACGAGCTGCATCTGTTGCTGTTCCAGAGGCAAGGCTTCCCCTCTGCTTCCATTCACACTGCTGCAAATCCCCACCATTAGGCACACACTGGAAACCTTGCTCCTGGATTTTCCTGGAGGCAAATCCAGGGTCCTACAAAGTAGGCAGAAAGCTATGTGGGCTTGCATAAAGAAACAGCTGTGCATCAACATTTACTGTGCTGAAGTAATGTTAATTCTTGTATTTAGAGTTGGAAAGAGGATGATGCTTTAAAAGCTCAAAAATGAAACAGAACCTTTGGAAAATCCCAAGTCTCGCTCTCTGAGCTCGCTGCCTCCCAACTCTTCACACCTCCCCACCCACACAAGTCTCTAAAATACCCCAAGTGTAGGTAAAGCACAATGTACTTTTCCAATAGTTTGTGTTACCTTGGAGCTGGCAGTATATATACTGGAAAAGATGTTTCCCTGGCCTACAGATTGGCTGCTTCCCCAAGCATCCACATGAAACAGCTAGCACACAAAGGAATATAGTTACCCCCAGAACACAGAGAAGTGAGTGCTAGAATACACTGGATAACAGGAAAATCCAATTCCAGAGAGTAGGACCACAGAGCAGGGATGTTTAAGCAGCTCTCCTGACAGCAGCAAGGTCAGGTCAGAACCAGGGTGGAAGAAAAGCCTTTCCCAAAGCAGGGCTGGTGCCAGCACAGCAACTGGCCACCTCTGGCTTTGAGAAGGCTCTTCCACCCCGGCTCAGGAGGTGTCTGGGTGGGCTCCATGCGGCCACACTTCCATTCCTGCAGCCAAAATATCTCAGCATATGCAAAAGCACCCCACAAGTGAGATGGTGTCAGGGAGCAGGGAGCCAACAAGGCTCACCAGTGCTGGGCTGGCCCTGGATCAAAGTCAGCTGGCCCTGGATCAAGGTCAGCTGCCCCATTAGGAACTGGAGTGGACATCTCAATAACAAAGGGGAACAAGTGGCAGATAACAGAGAGAAAAAGCCCTAATGGTTTGGGGGTTTTTTCGGGGGCCTTGAAAGAAAAGATGAAGACCTTAGGTCTCACATTATAGAGACCTTAGGTCTAACAAAAAACAAACAAACAAACAAACAAACAAACAAACAAACAAAACCCCCCCCCAAAAAAAAACTGGCAGAGAAGTGCAAAAAGAAAGGTAACACAATTAAGGTGACACTCAGAAAACAACAGCCACACAGACCAGGCATAAGGAGACATCTGCCTGGTGCAATGAACACAGTCCTGATGTGGTGAAGGTGGAAGCTTGGACCATGGTATTTCCCTCTCCAAATGAAAAGGTAATACTTCTAGGTCAGAGACCTGACACAGGACACAGCCATGGTATAGGTGGCCCGTGCATAGTGGCAGAGAAAGACACATGACAGAGGACCAGGAGCTAAACATCCTGAAGGAGATGCCAGGGAGAGAGGCCAAGATATCAGCTCCAGCCCAGGGAGACCAATGGCCACTTTATGGCCTGAAAGCACTTCCCACTAAAGTTCACACAGGAAGATAATGTCCCCCTACAAATGAATTTATGCAGATGGCAGTTCATTTGTCAGAGGTTAAAAGGAGCCACTTCCATTTTAAAATGAGAACACTCAAGGTCCTCAGCAGACAAGAACTAACAGAAAGCCTGTATCTATATGTGAGCAGTTTCTGCTCATGCCTGTTGTCTGATTTTAGTGGGAGTTTACACCACCAGACCTACACAGGCCTGCTGGTCAAAAAAGGCACATGATTATATCCCATTAAATCTCATACCAAGTCCATATTTCTCAAAAGACGCAAATGAAAAACCTGTGGATTGTGCAGACAGATGTTCCTGCAACATAACTTCTGAATTAAACACTCCAAAATGGACAACTACTAAAACAATGTGAACCCAGATGCTTCAAGAAAAAACCACTTGTGAGGCAATTAACATTTTTTCTCTTGATTTAGATAAAACCCCCACTTTACTGATGCTAAGACTCAGTAAGACTTAAAAAAAGACTGCTTCAGAAAGTATTCCTTGCCCAGTCTATTAGCCAGTTTCCTGTGCCTTTCTCACATGAACTTGTAATCCTTGATAAGGTTCACACACATAAAAATAAAGTTTTAAGATGAAAATCACCATTACCTCTACACAAAAACACTGCATCATGTCAGGCATCTGATACAGTGGACCAAGCACAGTGGCAGAAGGATGTAAAACAAAACATTTTATTTCACTACCACTGAAATCAGCTACTGAAACTTGTACATTGATTTTCCTTCATTAAAAAATAACTGATTGTAAAAGAAGTGTTGCTTGGCAGGATCAAAGCCTCTCCTACAGGAAACACACACACAAAGCATTTGGAAATGAGGGTTAATTTGGCATGCAATTTAACAGCATTAGCTTTTATCAGCAGCATTTCAAGGTCAGGCACAGCCATGTTTAAAACATTTGGTTTTGTTACAGTTTCAACTACAGCATACTGGAGTTCAAAACATCTTAAACCAAAACTAAAACTGATGTGGCTCTAACTCTCCCTTTTATTAACCCAAGACTTGACTCTTCCAAGAAAAAAAACCAAAATTGTTTCAAATTAGCAGATTGCAAAAAATGCTCTTCTTCATCTGAGAATGGGATTAAGTGAGACAGATTAGGCCAGATGGAAGGAGTCCTTTTACTGACATAGTATGTTCAAAATTATAAGAACTTTTGAAGATACTCTTTTAATATATCAAGTGACTTAATAAAAATGACCTCATATGTCAAGTAGTAAATTTCTTCAAGTCTGTGATTTAGATTTATTCTAAGAAAAACCCCCACTTTTTCTTTTTTACCAAAATCCAATCTGCTCAGAATTAAAGATAGCACCTTTTATTTATTCCCAAAAAGATTAATTCAAAATTTAAGATAGTTCATTTTTTATTATACTTTACATTTAATTTATTCAAAACATACAGAAGGATGATGGATAAAAGAAAACACAAAGCAGATTTGCTCAGCTCCAACATGCAATACTTCAAACACTCACTGGAGATTTTCCCTTTCATTGATTTATAAACTCCGAAAACTAGTGAGTGGTTGCATGTTTTGTTTCCACTGTTATGCTGTGGAAAAGTTTTCTGCATCTTTTTGTTGAAAGCTCGTTCTATATAAAGAATCCCAACTACCAATAATGCTGACAGACTTTAACAGCAGTTGGCACAAATGCTTCACGAGATCAAGTCCATACAGCACTCGAAACAAACACTTTGATTAATCAATTACTGGCAGAACTTCACAGTACTGTGGATGTGTGCCTAAGAGCTTTACAAACGCTTACAGGACAGTGATGTTAGGGGGCTGAAATCTCTTAAGCCTCTTTCTTTGCAATTCTCTGCCACAGTTCAGAAGAATGCCACCCCATTACACCAAAACCAGCACGGAAAACAGCCGCTCTTGCCTCTTGCATGAGCATAATTAATCTTCTGACACCTTGACAAAGCAGCTCGTTGATAGTCAAAGAAAGGATTTTTTCTGATTTCCTCCCAAAGACAGGAGATGGTCTTTATCCATCATCCCTTCTTCCTGATCTCTTCTTCCAGAGTCCCCACATCAGCAGAACTGTCTATCCGAGCAGACAGCAGGAGGGAGAGGTCTGACTGATTGATAGGGCACCGGTGCTATTTAAGTGTAGGAACCTATTGTTAGAATCTTACTTTACAGCAGTTAAACAAATATAATGGCAACCAATTCAACCATTGTGCCACTAGAGTCAGCTCAAGCTAATAAGTAAAGTTAGCTAATTACGCTGATCTGATTTAAAATCCAGACAAATTGTAGAGACAGACAGCATTACTGTGCACTGAAAGAGTAGAAATTATAAAGAAAAAAAGTTTTGCACAGATTATGCTTTCTGAATTGAATTACAGTTCCTTCTCACTCTCCCTTGTGAGCAGGATCATACATTTTCCTTCTCTCCCTGGGCCTGCTAAGTATTCCTAATTAATCAAAATAATTTTTCTTATAATGCAGTTGAAATTTCCTCCTCTTCCCTTACCTACCCCAAGTTCTAACATATCTTACTGTTAAGATTGTGAGAAACTCCAGTTTTTGAGGGGAAAACATTATACAATGGCTCCTAAAAGGGGGATACCATACACTATAAAATACACCAAACCCCACACTAGTAACATATCTTTCAGGATACTGATTTGGTGTAACCAAAGTACAGGCATCCTGATGTAAAGAAGATTCTGCATGCTTCTCACAGATACTTAATATATAAATCACTGTGTTTGCATATAGAAATACATATTTTTCTTATATACACATTATATATACATTTATATCAATTTTGTCGTTTCTCTCCACTCATCTCCCTCACCTTCCCAAAAAGATAAGCAAAATATTTGGGCATAGTTATATGTTCACTTAATTATTTTGTATACTTACATAAAGGGTGGACATTGTATTAATCACACCTTTTTAAAACTCTTAATTCTTTGATAATTGCTGGTCACAGAGGAAACCAGTCCAGGTCACAGAGGACCAGAGCATGGCACTCTGTGAACTGTTGCCAGCCAGGGCAAGTCAACTCAGTTCTTGGTGATCTATTTCAAATATAAATCTGACCACAATCTGTGTCTCACCAATGTAACAACCAAGGCAGAGCCATACAAGAGCCAGTGATTTCTTACTGAAGTTGCCAAGAAAAAGACCTTCATCCAGGTCAGAGGAACTTGGTAACTCCTGGGTTTAACTACACCATTCTGACCTTGACTGTTTCATTCAGGAGTTACCGTTCCATAAAAATAGCTGCCTGTGCTATCTGGCCCAGCCCAGTTCTCCAAGCAATCTTCTTTCACTCATTTACACCAGAACAACTACCACTTTTTATCTCTATGAGCAAATTTAGCCATTCAAAAAGTGAACATGGTGCTCTTGCCATAAACTACATGAAATTTCAAGGGATACCAACCAGGCTGGAGCAGTTAAATATTGTTTATGTCAGAGCAAGTGTAAAAAATTACACATTCTTTCTCTCAAGAATACTGTAAGCCACAACCCAGAGGAAGACCTCCCTGTCTGTTCACTGGCATTTTATGCTTGCAGATGTTGAGGCAACACTAGGAACAGCCACCTGCAGTCTCCTGCTTTTCCTTATGTTTCCACATCTGTGTTCAGAGATGGCGAACACTGGCATGGGTGAAGAGACCATCCAAATCCAAAGACCTGTATTTAAATGCAGGGAGGATGCCAGCTGGGAGGCAGATGGAAAAAGCAAGGTGGTCTCTGCTGCATATTGCTAAAGAAGAAAAGAGACTTTCTACACTGGAAGGGACTAGGCTGGAATTGATGAGACAGAGCAGCAAGGCTAGGCAATCTGAGTCCAGAGGAAATGTAAACGTGAACAAAGGGCTGTGGAACACAAGGCTATGGAAAACAAAAGGAATATTGGAAGGGTGCAAAGTTTGAGGTTATTCTCTAATCCAAATATCAAATGCTACTAATGCAGATTGTCATATAAGGGATGTGAAAATACAAGTAGGACTGTCTCCTTTCTTCCCCATTCCCCTAGGATGAGCTACCAAAAAAGCTGTCTTCCCTCATATGCAAGGCATCTTTTTTGCCTCAGAAATAATAATGCTTTTTCCTGGATTGCAGTCCCACCTATTTTCTTAAAACTGGGACTGCTGAGTCAGACTAGCGGGGGAAAAAACGTAGATGGCAGATCAATAAATAGTAAGTGCAAGCTTTAAAAATGCCCAGGCAGGCAAAGGTGAATTCCCCAGAGTAGAGGAGATCACAGAGCTTTCTGTCCATAAAAGCTCTGCACTCCTCAGCTGAACATTTCCTCTCTCTGTTGTCAAGTCAGTGGCAAAAATTTATCAAGTGTTTACTGCCACAGTATAGAGTATTACTGGATCACAGGAACTGGACAAGGGCATTAAGGATCACCAGAGAACTGCAAAGGGTTATTTTCAATGAGACTCCAACTATGCAAGAATCACAAGCATTGTACATCTAACAGGTCTGTATCCCCTTTCATATTTGCAAAACCCAAAAGCAAGCTGAATGGCTGTCAACCAGAGGTGAAATTTAACAACAAATTTTACAACAAACTTTAACAACAAATTAAAAATTTAACAACAAATTAGAAATTTAACAACAAATTCAGTATCTGACTGATGAATTTTGCATTATGTGCCTGAAAGCAAAGGAGTAGCTCTCCCCCAGTGGTGGAATGGGAGAGCAGTGGGACCTGCAGTAGCTCCTGCAAAGATAAGATGTGCCTTTGAGTCTGTTTCTTTTGTTAACAAAGCATGGAGGTGACGTACAGCCCTGACTAGGCTGCATCTTCCCAGCACACATAGAGCAAAGATATCTGGAGGAAGGAGGCAGCTCAAGAAGCAGAAAGAGCCCACCCACGGCTGCAAGCAGCTTTGTGGGCATCATGTTCTGAGCAGTGGACTGGATAACTCAATGGAGCTCCTTGCTGTCCTGGGGTCTATCCAAGTCCAACCTTTCTCTAAACAGTCACGTTTTGGTACCTTTGCACTGCACTGAAAAAAACATATGAAGAAATATCATGTTTGTGGGTTTTCTGCATGATAATAGAATGGATCAGGACATTTACAAACTGTAAATTCCTTGTAGCAAATTGCTACTTTAAAAGAAGGCAGGTCATTTGTTACTGGTGCTATCCCCTGAATATATTAAGTAGAAGATTATTAGCATATGCACATTAATTTAAAGCAAATTCATGGAGCAGAGTTATGGATGCTTTTGTGTTGGGAAGTAATGGTCACAACAGGGAGTACAAAACATTTTCCTCCTCATGCTAAATACCTCTTGGGCACTTAGGTACCAGCTAGGGCTTGAATGTGAGATTGTCTTCACTAGAAACACAGAATTCTTTTGGAAAGATGAGGCCAAAGGGAACTTGGGCAATGAATTCATTCTAGTGAAGAAAAAGCTATGGATAAAGACTTTGCTTACTGCTTTACTAACAACCTTCTCTAGTACTTTCTGGCTCGCTTAAGGGTCTAAGTCATAATTTACAGCACCATGAAAAGCTTTAACCAGATCAAATGCTTCTTCCCATCCTGATGTCTGAATTGCAGATAGAGGGAGGTGCAGTCCTATTAGCACCAGGAGCTATAGGTGTAATGTCAGTCTCTGAGGGAGCACTGAAGGGAAAGCTGACTCCAGCAGTGAAGCTCCATCCTGAAGCTGAATGGCTCCTCAGAGTATTGAGGAAGAATATTCTGACTGACATCTTCTCCCTGCTGACCCTCTGAGGGGGGTTTCACCAGTCAACTGTAGGATACGATCATTTCCCTTCATAGAGTAAAGAACGTGACTTTCCATTCCTATACTGATGGACGAGAAGCTGCTATCAGGCTTATCCCAGCAGAGAATTTTATTGAGCTTTTGATTAAGTTTTGATGCATAAAAGTCAGGTCTCTGAGCACTAAACATGCCAATACTTGTTATTTTGCATTTCTGGAAACAGAATGTATTTCTGTACTAGAGGCAACTGACGGTGAGGAAGTTTCATGACAGGTTGTGCAACTACTTTCTTTGCCAACTCATTCATATGCCAGGAGTTTTGACTTTCCACAAAAATAGAAGTAGGGAAACTACAAGTTACTAAAGAACAAACACTTGTTTGTATATAACACTTGTTTCAGATAGAGCAGGAAACAACACAGAAAGAAACACAAGGCATAGAATAAACAGATAAAAGCCCAGTACATTTAACAGGCTTAGTTGGTATTTATTTAACAGCAATAAGTAGCAAGGAACAAACTGGAATTTTTAAGCAGTTTCTCTGACTTTCTGCTTACAGCCACAACTGTACCTTCTAGCAATGCAGAACCTGGCACCTGAAGAAGGAAGCCCAGTGGAGTGCTCTTAAATAAATAATTAAATAAAATCTGCCGTTTTGAAACTCAAAGCAGTAAGCTATTCTCATTTACAACAGAATCCTCTGTTCAAATATTCAGCTTCAATGAAAAAAACCCAATGCTTTTTAGACTACAGTAAAATAAGACTTTCAACCATGACCAGTAGTAAAGCATAACTGTTTTTAGAGAAAACACAACTTTGTTAAGTCACCTATTTAATTTATTTTTCCACAAAAAAACTCAAAAAACAACCCCCCACTAGAATCACCAATGAAAATATGATTCCTCTCTATTACAAGAGTCTCTCTCACCTATGCTGTAAAAGACAAACAGCAATACAAACGGTTTTCAAATTTCTCTATAAACTACTGATTTATAATTTAAGATGATTAGTATAAATTACTTGACTAAAAACTATCCAAAGATATCATAGGACTGCTCTTAGCCATACATGGTTTTTATAATTCAGGCCAATATTTTTCAGTGAGGTCTGCATTTCCATGAAGCTCTGACAAGGGTTACTGCAAAGGCAATGAAAGAATTGGGTAGCACTGCTAAAATACTTCATGAATCTACATAATCTATTCTATAATCAGCTCTTACATTTACACATTAACAGTGTGAGGCAGATAATAAGGTAAAAATGCACGTTAAATAAGTTTGAACACTCTTTAAGTGATTGGAACTTTATTAAAATTCTGTCAACATTTTATTGCAATTGCCCTTGTTTTGAAAGCCCCTGACTGACAGATCTTCCAGCAACACTCACCAGCACTATTCAAAACCAGCATTGTTCCAACCTTACAAACATGCCCCTTGCAGCTCTGTGACTATCAAGATTCAGATGCTCATTTAGCTGTAGCAAAATGTCAGGATCCCCAGACATGAGATTTTCAGTGCAGGCCATGCCACCACCAAGAGCAAAAGGCAAGACTACAAATATAGATGTTTATCATTTGCAGAGACAAGGCTGGTTTAGAAGAGCGAAGACTAGGAACAGTTCATTCCAAAATATTATTCAACTCAGATTTGGGCCACTTAGAGACTTGCCATCAACAGCTGTTTGATGAACAATAAGAACATAAATTCTGAAAGCAGGATTTAGAAAAAAGAGGTTCTATGTATTTTTAGATAGTTACTTCAACCTAATTTTGAGTCCCTTAAATTCAACATGTGCAATTTAGAGAGGTATCTGAATGATTTGTGCTTCTTCAGTGCATGTTGTTCTCATCATTTAGAACATCTCTTATCGTCAAAAAGTACATTTTGTCCTCTGCCACTCAAGTATGTACACCAAACCCTAAATTACAAAGAAAAGCAGATATATTGAAATGAATTATGCTTGGTTTTTTATTGAAATTAAGTACAGTAGAGAAAACAATTATATTTTTTTCCTTTCCTTTCTCCACCCATATCCTTACACATACGCAAGATAAGGAATATAGTTTATTCCTTGCCTTCTGACAAGTCAGATAATATTTTTGTGTTTCCAAGATGCTATTTCAATTATGTTTTACATTCCAATATTACACAGATTTAGAGCTGCACCTATTCTTCACACCATCACCCATTACTCAGTGTCCAACCAATTAACATCCGTTTCCAAAGGAAACACAGATTAATCACTGACTGTGGTGGCTCCATTTGAACACTGTGGGAATTGAGGCAATTCTTTACAGGACAACTTTTAGCCCAGAACATTAATTTACATATAATCTAGTGTTCTGCAAGGCTGGTAAACTAGTTTTTTGTTGTTATTTTATGTGAGACATCTCACACAAGTATGAGAGCTCTTCTTTTGAAAGTAACTGCAGTGTGGCATGAGAAAGCAGGTGAAGTTAAGAACAGAACATTTGAAAATACTGATTTTGGAAAGGACACCTGAAAAGGATGGTTTTACAGAAAAGTGCTTTTTCATTTGGAAAGAAACTGTGCATTATACTAAGCCCATTTTATGGCAAATATGAGCAGAGAGGTGTGACAGTCTTCCCTTGTTTTCTTTTGACATCCAGTATGTTTACACTAGAGACATCTGAAGACCAATTCTATAAATCTTAGCAATGGAAATAGATAATACAGAGTGTTTTTTGTCAGTCATCTGGGTGCAGCCTGGTAGCTTGTTCAGAGATTTACTCAACACAGCTTTCAGAAAAAGAGAAAAAATTGAAACTGCAGACTTCATCTGCACATTTTATTCATCACTTCCATTGTTTGCATAAGGATTTGAAACTAGAAACTTGTAAATCACATTACAATACGAAAGAAAAGAGCAAAGTTATAATCTCAAGAAGCAGATAAATAATGTAAGAGAATAGTCTACAGATGTGCTCTTACATAGCAAAAGTTAAAATTATTACAAATTCTCTGGAATAGGTGCATTTTACATCAGTGGTTTCATATAGTGCTTTAATGAAAATCAGTTTATATCCATTTAATAGTAAACCTAATTGCAGTAGTAGCTATCAAAGTGACTTGTGAAACTCCACGCTTTTTTCTAACCAACACAGCCTCATTTTTGCTAGCATATTATCTAATATTGGACTCTCTGAAAATGAAGAATGCAAACAAGTTTTAACATTACCATTTTAAAAGATGAAAATTTTAGTTACTACATAGCTATAACCATTTGCAGTATTCAAAGACTGTCAAGTCAATGACATTTAAGCCAGTCTTACAAGCAGCAACACTGCAATACGCTTCTCAATTGAAGCAAATTATCCTACTTGGCACAGGGATGTATCAATCTTCTACTCTTGGCAATTTAAAAACAAACATGTTTTGTAGGATTGTATCTGCCCTTGATCTACCTTGCTTACATGGTTTTGCCCAGTGATTCATGCAGCAGCACACAGAAACAGATTGTATGAACACCGCAGACACTAAAGAGATGGTTTTTATTTTGATTCAGTCCAGTCCAGCCAGACAGAAATGGAACAGATTCAGAAGGTCTCTTCTAATACTTCATGTAGCAAAACAAAACAACACCACACCAATACAAATATTTCAGTCACCTATTAAATATTACACAGAATTTATTTGCATATACATTTTTCTGTGAATTAAGTGAAAATATCCCAAAAAGCTTGACAGCAAAGAGACTACTGATATATAAATATCATATGTGCTTGTTTCAAGGGCATGGCAACAAATAGGCAGCGTGTGAGCAAAACCCGTACACAGAGTAAGCCCCTCACTCTCCCTACCAAAGAACAGGCAAGAAAGCTAATACAGCATAACAAAAAATGGGTTTAGAGACCTAATCTTAAAACCAACATAAAGAACTGACTTCACATCTTTTGCTCCCCTACTACAGCAAATGCTATATTGCCATGAATTCACACTGCAGTGAAAAGACAACATCTTCAAAATCAACTTAATGTTTAAATGCAGTTCTTCCTGCTCTGTCTTTTCTGGTGATAAATACTTGGAAATCAATGAGGAAACATCATTTGAAGTGAGCCATTCATCATGTACCAAAAAGGGTAAGTACCCCATAAATTGCAGTGATCCGTTTCCTATTAGAATCACACAACAGAAGGCAACAGCATTTCCATTAGCAATTTTTATGACCTCTGTAGGTAAAGGATAAGGCTAGGAAATGGCTTATTTTTGTCAGCTATAAAGCAGTTGTTGGGTGGGGAAGGAAGAAAATTTTCAAGAGAATCAGAGTTATTAGTAAATCAAAGGGGAGAGGGCAGGGGAAGATACAACAAATACTGGCTGCACCAACTGCATGTCTTCATACTTAGGAAATTTGTGGATTGGCAGTTCTCTTAAGTAATACTAAATATTTTAGTAAAATTTACTGTCATTAGAACCTTATTAAACTTTGTATAGGCTCAAAAATTTTGCTATAGTTGCCTGTTACTGCTGCCTGATAAACAGCACTTCTCTACAACGTAGAAAATGGATTCACTATTTTGAATGTTCCTCTAAAGCCAGTGTTACAAAAAACATGAAATAACAATTCAGGCTTTAAAATAGAAAACCAAGTTTTATTAGATTAAGCACTGTATTTTTCTCTGTCCCTTTTTCCCTTCTCCATCCTATCCTGTGCAACACTCCACACTCTCTGCATCAAAACCAGGCAGGATGAACACACTAGGTAGAAAAAATAAATTTAAAACGTAGGTTTTGATGTGCCCCTTTACAACTGACAATATGACTGCCCTCCCAAAATACCAGTCCTGAAAGAAGAATGAAGCTTTACAAATGAATAGGCTTTTCCTGGAGTTCAGGGAGTGGAGTTGGGAGGAGGAGAAAAAAAAAAAAAGCTTTATTTTCAAATATTCTTTCAAGTAATTTAACTGTATTTAACACAGAAATGCTGCTCAGATTCAATTTGATATACCAGCAAGAAATTACATTTTTAAGGCAATCTCACCCCAAACCCACAAAATTTCAAAGTCCATACACCAAAACATCATCTAGTCTTGTGAAACAAATTGTAGGAAAGCACCTTGTGTGTGCCTCAAAAGTTAAAAAACCCCAGGTATCCAAACAGCCAATAGCGATTATTAAATTTAAGGGATGGAAAACCAAATAAAATAAAATAAAATGATTATACATCTCCTGTGTCCCAAGATATAGCATGAAAACCACTGGGAAAATCCTCTGACCTGTGTTATACACTAAGACAGTCTGAAGGAGCACCAAGCCACTTCTGTCTCCACTTTCTCCCCTTCCACATGCAGAGCACTGAATTAACATTGAATATTTCAACAAAATTCCTCACATCCCAAAAACCGTAAATCTGTATTTACTTATACAAGTTTTTAAGCTTAACTCTACCTGAGTTTCCACCTTACAGAAGGCAGTGCAAACCACTTGATTTGTTTGAGCCAAAATCCCATGGAAATTCAGATTCAAATCCCACACTCACTCCATCCTGGCTCCATTGGAGCCACAGGTGCAGGACTCCAGTCCACTGAGTGTGCTAGTGGTGGTAAAAATATGACAGCCTGGGTAGCTAGGTATGAGTTTTCCCCTCAGGAATAACTGGTATTACCCCACATAACTCCCACAGATGAGCCCATCCCACACTAATTGTTAAGCTACTTTATGTTGCCAGCAGCCAGGAATAAATGAATGTTTATTAGTCTTGAAAATGAGGGGCTGGTTAGCCTTCGTAAGTGGGATTGGTTTCACCTATATGAAACCTCACTAATTACTTTTTCTTATTTCAACATTCCAGACCAGCTTTCACACACGCCTCCTTCTTTTCCTCAATGAAAAGTTAGTAATTCTAATTTTCTGAAACAGTCAAGTGTATAATTGTAATAATTTGTGGCTTTAGCTGTTTCCCAGAAAACTGATTTTACTCTCCTAACAGTGCTCTCAGGATCTCCTTCATAAACCTTTGTAACATCAGAGCTCAGAATGTGATTTCACAATAAAAGTATTTTTCTTCTGTCTGTGCCAGTGTTCCTGCCGTATCTGGGACAAAATAAAGAAACCACCCCACGTTACAAACACATTTGTGGCACAGTCTCCATACAGAGTGAAGCCTAGGCATCTGCAGTAAGTTAGGGAAAACCACTATTACCTTCACTTACACAACTGTGTTTGTGTTTTGATTCAACCTTTCTTATGAAAGGAGTTCTCCATCGTGCTGCCCCACCTGACAGCCTCAAATTCAGCCCCACATTCAGTCAGGAAGTGGTAGGGATGTCTTTACAGGAGGTTTTCTGTGAGCTTGCCAATTTTCCTAAAACTATGTATTGTGCTGCAATTTCTGCATTCAATCCCTGATCCTCCTTTCTGATACTCTGGGACTCATTCCCAGCAATCCTGCTTCACCAGCCTCCTTTTCCAGCATTCCTGTGTTCTGGTGTGGAGTTTGAGCCCAGCCTCTGCCTCAGCCCAGACTCTGGGCTTTGATGCTTACTCTGGCACACCGGCACTTCCCACGTTGCACATCACAGCCAGGCACCTGCACTCCTGCCTTGCCCTCAAAATGAATGTGTTTGCACTTCTTTGGTCTCTGACCTTGGGGTTTCCTGACCCTGACTGTGACCTCCTTTCTATCCCAGCCACAGCCTGACCCAACTAAGCCAAACCCACCAATGTCTTGGTTCCAGCAGTGTGTGATCAAACTGCTGTGAGTATCTGTGGGGATAATTAATCCCCAAATAGGGGAGGAGGTGGGCAACCATTCTGTTTTCATGAAGTCAAGCAGCACTGCCAGTGTTCCTATAGATCAGCGAGAACACTGTGCTGCTCACTTCTCCCATGTCTGCTTGGCAAATGGGAGCAGCAAAACTCTTTGGAGTTCCCCTCCTTGAGTCAGGTGCTTCATGTGGAACACCAGTAATAAGGCAAGACCCTGTCAGTGAAGATTTATGTTATTTACAGTATGCATTTGGGTTGTGTGGAAAGGTTATGGTGGTGGAAGGGTACAAGGGTGACTTCCATGAGAAGCTGCTAGAAGGTTCCTGTGTCCAACAGAGCCAATGCCACTGGAGTCCAAAATGGACAAGCTGCAGAAGAACAACAAGCCCATCAGCAACCATGGTAGTGCCTCTGGCATAATAGAGCTAAGAAGGGGGAAAAGTTGATGTGCTACTGCAACTGCAGTTGGAAAGAAGGGTGAGAATATGTGAAAAGACTCTGCAGACACCAGGTCTCAGAGGAAGGGGAGGGAGGAGGTGCTCCAGGCTCAGGAACCGAGATCCCCCTGCAGCCCGTGGTGCAGACCATGGTGAGGCAGATGTGCTCCTGCAGCCAATGGAGGTCCATGGTGGAGCAGAGATCCACCTGGAGCCCATGGAGGACCCAAAACCCTGCTCAAAGGAGGCTGTGACCCCTGAGGAAGCCCACACTGGAGCAGGCTCATGGCAGGACCTGTGGGCCCATGGAAAGAGAAGTCCAGGCTGGAGCAGATTTTCTGGAGGACCTGTGACCCCATAAGGGACACACATTTGAGAAGTCTGTTCCCCCCTGTGAAAAGGGGACTCTTTGGTGAAGAAGGGGAAGAGTGTGAGAAGTCCCCCACTGAGGAGGAAGGAATGGCAGAGACAACATGTGATGAACTGATAGTGCTGCTGGGGCAGAGCAGGGAAAGAAAGATCACAGGATATTCTGAATGGGAAGGGACCCATAATGTTGAGCCCAGGAACAAGGGAGGAATAGGGGAAATGTATTTAAAGAGTTGGGTTTACTTCTTGTTACCCTACCCTGACTTCATTGGTAATAAATTAAAACTAATTTCCCCAAGTCAAGTCTATTTTGCCCTTGATGGTAATGGGTGAGTGATCTCTTCTTGTCCTTATCTCCACCCACAAGCCTTTTGCTGTATTTTCTCTCCCCCATCCCGCTCAAGAAGGGAGTGATAGAGTGATTTTGGTGGGTATCTGGTGTCCAGCCAGGGTCAGCCCAAAACACAGCAGAAAAGTGACAAAAAAATTTGGTCCTTTATTTAGGGATTACAATGGATAAATTTCTGTGGAAACACATTATTCTGATATAACCCTACTGTTTCCTCTCCCACCTGGTTTGCCAAACTCCAGACTAGTCCCTTTCCCTAATCTGAATCCTGTTTACTAGGCCACACTGTGCCAGTTCTTGTCATTCCATAGGGTTTTCATCCCACTCCTAAAGTTTTATCCCAGTTCAGCAACTCTCTCCCATCATCCAAAGACTCATTACAACACATGTGTAATGTCAAATGACATTGCCTATTTGTATACGAATTTGTCAGAAACACTTGGTTTCAGTACACTTTTTTTCTCCTCATCTCAGCAGTTCTCAGGTTCCTTGTCAACATATTCTCAGTGTTATAGCCCAGTTTTGCCTTCAACACCCCTTCATGTCCCTTTCTGATTCTCAAACACTTCCTCCTCATCAAGCCAATCCTGGTTTCTTTTAACATGTGCTTTCCCTTTAGTTTCCAAGCCCTCAGATTATGGCCAGTCCAATCTCCTTCTCAATTTGTTCTACATCCTTCACACCAAGCTCTCCTATCTTTCTCAGCCTCCTTGTTTACTCCCCCCATGATTATTTCCATTCTCTCAGCATCTTCCACCTGCACATTGCCTAAATCTAACCAGTAAAGTCATACAGTCACACACAGACAACAGCCACTCTTAAAAACCTCCTCAGTTTCAGTGTGTGATCTTCAGAGGGGTTGTAAGGATCAGGGGGTACAACTAAAGCTTGTACAGCTGCAGGCTGTAACAGAGCCATAGGGGAGGTGGAATTTTAGCAGAGCAAGTTTCTGAGCATGAATAAACTAGAAGCTTTGGCTCTTAAATAGCTTTGCCTAATTTCTGAAGGGACAGCAAAGATGTGAACTCAAGATTAAATCTACTCCTGCCAAGTACAAAGTAATTAGACAGCAAGGATTTAAAAAAAATTTTTAAAAAGCAAGCAAGAACAATGTTTTCACAGTATTTTCCCTTCTACAAAAAAAGCAATTGCTCCAGCTGTGTTCCTGATGCCAAAAACTGCCAACAGCTGAACTAAGGGGACAGAATAGTCTTCAACATCTGTTCAACAAGCCAAAGTTTCACACAAATGACTGAAGTCTGGTAAAGCACTAGGATACTAAATTGTGTCACAGAAACCACTTGCAAATCTCAGTAGATAATAAGTTTTACCTATAGTTACTTAAAACAATAAAATAATATAATTTGTCTAAAAGTATTTGCTGTTTCCTGTCATTTGTTTCTAAAAGCAACTCTTCCTTCACTGCCAGTTTTAACCTTGGCAAGACTTTAACCTTCATTTTGCCACCACTACCCCCCAGCTCCCAAAGGGATGCAAACAAGGACTTTTAAGCTTACACTCAACTGTTGCATTGATACATCTGGCTTTAGACTAACTTCTTTAACTTCAGGCAAAATTTATATGGATTTGCTACTACCAAACACAAAGTCACTGACTGCATCATTTCCAGCCTCTTTTGAGACAAAGATTCTCATCATAAAGCCAAAGTCCTCTTTTTAGCAATTAATCAACAGTTTTGTAAACTGATAAAATTAAGTTCTAGTATCACATCTACCGTACTCCTACCATACTTCCATCAGAAGGCCACAAATTGAGGCAAGGTTCAAACTAACCAGCTGTATATTGATGAAACTTTCCTGTGTAAGGAGAAAAAAAAGTAAGAAAAAAGATGATCTCCATATTTAGTCTTGGCAACCAGGAAAATGAAGTCACACGAGCAAAAATTTCACAGGAAAAAGATTAGGTCATCTAATACCTCTTGTCTTCTCAGGCTATTAAGAAAGATACTTCCTAGTCCTGTGTCCACTCCAACTGTGACTCAGCTTCCTGATGTGTGACCTGCCCTCTCTCAAAATACTAGTCTAGTATTTTACTACTCCAGAAATCACTCAGTGCAGTAATTGGAAAGTATGGTTTCTAAAGAAATGAATAATAGCCTTCTTGTCTCTTCTTCAAAATTTTAATCACTGTAAGGGGTAACTAAATACACTGCAGTGCAAGTTTCCAGCATCCCACAGATGTAAGGTCACTGCATTACAGAGGAATTAATTCAGAATAAATTTTAAGCTCATGGACACTCATTTTTGAACACCTGAGCTGGGGAAGAGAAGATACAACCTGCCAGGTTTTTGGTGGAACCGACAAGAGTGGGAACCCTCCTCCTGGGCCCTTTGGAGGGTGTTCCCCTGTGAGTTCTGTGCTGGGGATGGAAAACGAGCAGGACTCGATTTCTCGGTCTTCAGCCTGTTGTTTATTTTTCTCTTAAGTTCAGTACGCCGTCTGCACACCACACTTAGCGTACACGAAGCAAGGCACAAAATGGAGAGCTGGCACCCAGATTCAAGGTCTTTTAAAGCTGATTAGTCCAATTACCTTCTAACACGTACTTTGTTTCTACTTTTCTACCAATAACTTCTATTGATCTATTCACGTAGCACCTATGCTACTGCTTTCTCTAACCAATAACTTCTTGCCACCAACACTACAGAAAATGGAGTTGAAGAAGAACAAGAAGGACATGAAGCAATGCCCAAAATCCTCCATCTTGTCTCCTATTCACTCTCATATCAAAATCCTAAAACCCTAAATTTCTCACCCTGTGATAAGCTAGTACTACATACTACTATCTAGTTCACACCTGTGGACTCCAACTCATCCCAAAGCCTTGGTAACTTTCTCCAGGGATGAAGGTTAAAAGCAGTGTTCTGCTGAGGACCAGGGCTTCCTAAAACAGGCAGAGAAACATTCTCTGTGCCCTGGATTCCAACACAACCCATGGCCATTTGTCCTACAGCTGCAATTCTCTCCCAACACATGATGTCTGTTAGAAAACCAAAAATATACATTCACATATTTTCAGCCATAGGTAAGTAAAGACCTTTATTTGAACATCCTGGGCTTAGCTCAAAGATGTCAATATTCAAATTTGTTTATAAAACTTATTTTTTTGTAAGTACACTACAGTCATCATTGGCACTTAAAACCTGTAAGTACAAAACCACCAATTTTTTTTCTCCATTATAGTTTAAACTAGAGGTTAGAAGGAAAATAAAGTTATCTCAAAACCACAAAATATGTTTTAAGAAGTTGATTTTCTTTTCTCTTTTAAAGATGATAATAATATTGCTAATCAAGTAACACCTCACAGAAAAATAAACTTAGTGAACCAGTTGCTCTTGTTTTTCATGGGAATATGAAGGAACACTACCCAAGGCTGAACTCACTTAAATCGGAACAGAAGCCAGGCAGTTGCTTTGATTCCATCACCCCTCACAAAGCAGGGAAGGTAAGTCAATAAACTGACCCTTTAAGAACTGTCTAGTTCAGTAATTGTCATTGGTATCCAGGTGGCATTAAAAAAAAAGTAGTCATGATCGTGACCTTTGCATTTCTGCAAACATCAGCCATTGTCATGAGGAAGACCCCTTTGGCCTCATAATTCACATGCTGTTAACAACCAGCAAGAACACAGCGTGTGTCAGTTACTAAATAATGTAAGAAAAATAGGATGTCACACTCATACCCTACTGCTCCTGTGCACAACCATGAGAATTGAACTAACCTGTATTATACTCAAAACTTTAGAAAGATTAACATTAATCTATTTTTTATGTTCATATGACTTTTTCAACTATATTATTGCTACTTTGCAGCAAGACGACGGATTATTTGGCTTTTTTGTATTATTTCTATTTATTTCGTACTATTTCTGTTTGGCTGGCTTCCAAGAGAAACATGGCTCATATTAGATGTTTTCTGTCAACCACCTCTTAAACCCACAATTCCATGCAAATGAAACAGAGGAACAGAGCTCTGAAAAATCTTCCAGCTTCTCAATATTCATGAGGAAACTTAGCCAGTTAGGCAGGACATTTGACTATGTAATGGTAGTACAACAGGAAGCCATTGGAAGGGCTGATCCTAACCATATCCTAAATACAGAAAACATTTTAAATCAGAGTTCATTAACAAAGAAACAGACAAATCTTTAGGAAACTAGCTTCTTCAGCTCTGGCACTCCTGGAATTGCTTGTTAATACTTCATTTTATTACATATAAAACCAACATGGTGCAGACAAGACACCTGTACGCTGCTTTCATCTGGCTCAGTGCCTGCAGAAAATGCACTGTGAGCAAAGAGCAGACCTGGAACACTTTCTGCAGCCCACCTCACCCAACACAGTGACCCACACTAATCAGAGAAAAATGGAGTGGTCAGATCAACTTAAAAGCAGACACACCTAAAAGTCAGACCACAGGCTGCTTCCCCTAGGTCACACAGTAGCCAGCAGCAGATACTCAGAGAAGAACACAAACTCCATGATGTTCCTGCAGTCACAAGTATCTGAAATATTCTCCCAACCTCCACTGACCTGCAACTCAAGGCCCATTTAACAGGAACCATAAATTTATCCAGCTGCTTTAGAAAGCACCATGCCTGGGACGTAAGAGTGCCATAACCCACCTCACACTGGTAATTATCACCTTTTGTTTTGCATTCAGCACGGCCACTGCTAATTTCATTTGATGCTCCTCAGTTCTTTTCCTCCAGAAGGACACGAACAGCTCTCACCTTCTGCCCCACAATATTTTATGGACCTCAGCTGTCTAACCTGCAGGGCTGAAGTCGTCAATGTAGTTGTTCCTTACATAATAGTAGTTGTTCTACTCTTGGATCGACCTTAGTTCTTTCTCTGTATTTTTTCCAATCTTAATATGTGTAATCACAGAAGCAAGAGGAAGGAGACAAATTGCACATGACCTTCAAGATGTAGGCATCCTAAAGATGCATGTGCATGGCAGAATAATTTCTTTTGCTTTGATTTCCTTTTTTTCCTGTGATTTCCCACTAATGCCTCAACATTTGCTTTTCTTTGTCTTTCCCCCCCTACCATTACAGACCATTAAGCCAGCACATTAATTGCACCCTCCATTACAACCTCAAGACATTGTTTCTGAGCAGTAGCCCATTCAGAGCATCTATAGAAAACTGACACACATCCATGCACTTTCTAAGATATATACTGAGGTATTTCCAAAAGAGAACATTGTATATTCCCTTAACTGCTATTCCAGTACATCACCAGGATGGAAAAACAGTAGGACAATTGGAATTCAGCTCTATCCTTCCTCTTCTGTTATTACAGTAAGGTTGATTGTTACAGTGGTTTGTAGTGAGAAGGAAGATATCTATTTCAATATACATCTATTTCAGACAAACTGAAAGATGTATATTGAAAGAGAGATAATAAACCACAGGTCTAACTTAAGCAGACTAGGAATCCTGCACGTGGCAGCTGAACAGCCCAAGAACACTAACAAACCTCCCTGTCAGCTCATTCTGAAGTTTCATACAAACCTGTGCTGCATTCAACTATAACAAGTGTGTACTGGGTAATAGGTTTCAAATAGGTTTCATTAGAGAAATTTCAGTACAAAAGAGGATTAAATCATCACCGTGTGAAAACCAAAAGATAAGGTGGATTTCTCCTCTCTCTTCTCCTGAAGGCTGGCAAAGATCAGTGAAATTAAACACTGCCCAAGGCAATTGTTAAAAGCAGTTTGGCCATTAAAGTCATGTCATCTGGTGACCCAACTGACCTACATTAAACCCAGGCTAAAGGGCAATGTCATCTTTCTTTTCCTATAGATAGCACGACTTTCCATCTTCAGCACAGATGGAAGACAACTGCCTTGGCCTTCTGGTTTTCACTGGTTTCCTTGCTGCAAACCATAGTTAGTTGCAACTGATCTTTTGTACTTGTTTGGCCTTAGGAGTACTTCAGTTTTGGGAAACAGAGCTGAAAACCACCAGATTTCCTCCCACAAGGTTATTCAAAAAATACCTATCTAACCAGAGGCTGTAGAACTCCATACACTTAATGAAGAAAAAGATTAATAGGCTAATGCAAATATTACAAATATTGTCTATTTAATTATCACTGGATACATTCAGTTTAGACAGTCTGAATAAATGAGATGTGATAATTTTTCTATTATAACACTAAGTGTCAGATGAAGAGGTTACTCAGTGAATCATTTACTTTAGCTCTAGTGCATGACCAACAGCTTTTCCACACAGATTTGAGAGCTGCCATGTCAGAAATGGTACATTCTTTAAGAATTTTGTGTGGAAATTCCACAAAGTCAGCCTATAGGGAAAAAAAAGGATGAGAAAAGGTTTGTATTACTTTTTATCAGTCTCTCTTTTATGCAGTTATTGAGGAGAACCCCTCAACTTATTCAGTGTTTCTTATATAGCAAATGGTGTTCAGCACAGGCTGCTTGAAAAAGATTTAAAGTAGTGAAATCTTGCAGCCTTAAAAGGGTTCTTGAATTATTTCTGTGTTCTGTTCTCCCAGAGAAAACCACTTCATCAAAACCCAAAGAATATTCTTACATTTCATTCCACCTCTCTTCAATGTGGGCTGCAAGATACAATACTTATTTACATTGCAAGAATTTTCTTTGCCAACAAAAGACACTTTGAAGAGCTTCCAGTGTGCCAGAAATTAAATTTATAGCTTGCTCCTACAATGTCTGTGCCTATTCATCAGCCATCATTGTCAATGGGAATAAACTGGTAGGCTGCCTAATGGCTCAGGAGAACCAAACTTGCATCTTCTGCAGATAATGCAAATTTATAACTCATTTATGCTTCATCCGATGCTATTAGTCTAGATGTCTGCTAAACCATTAAGTTGTTTTTATCCACAAAGAATAAAAGTCATTCCCTTGTTTGAGCCAGAAGCACACTAAACATTCCAGCAACTAATTCATCTTGGTTTTATCCACATTTTCAGTCTTCAAAATCTTTTAAGGCAACTGCAGAAATGCATGCCATATGTAAGAATGCAAACAGCTAAGTCAACTCAGAGTTTAACTTCAATTTGCTTTTAACAGCCAAACCATACAGAAAAAGAAACCTCTCCTGTTTTCTCTGGTGCTCAACCACAGCTGGTTCTTACTGAGGTAAATACTCTTTTCCTCACCAAAGGGTAATAACTTACTGTTGAAAGATCTAGAGGTAAGTAAAAAGTAAATTCTCCTACCTGCTCTTTAAAAACAAGGGCATTCAAGCACCTTCCATTAGAAAACCCCCAAAAACAAACAAAACCAAAAAACCAAACAGCAACAAATGGAATGCTTAAAAAAAAGATTAAATCAAGGTTGCTAAACTCTGATCTCAAATTCACTGTCAAGACTGGCATTCTTACTTATGAAGCACCCAGTAGACTCTCCTAAAATCTAATCAATGACCAGCATGTTGAAGAGAAGAACATGTACCTAATGACTCATTAAAGTTTAAGTTTCATATAATTTTATTAACATCTTTCAGTTTGTCTGAAATAATTATTTTGAAGAGAAAGGAGCCTATCCAACAGAAATCTTTCTTAAGATTATCATGAAAGAGAAGTTTTTAACAGGAATTAAAAGTGGAATCTAAAAAGTTGACCAAAAAGGGATAAAAATCATGCTTAAAAAAAACCAAAAGAGGTAGCACTGATGAAAAAAATGGGTTGAAAAACGTGTTTTTGTGGAAGACTTGCTCCTGCTTTTTGGATAGGGGACCAAAGAAGGAAGGAGCAAGGTTGATTTTCATTAGCAAAGTGGAAGGATCCTTTGAGGCCCATACAAATGCTTTTAAATAATATTTGATTAGATTTGGAATGAAAAGCATGAACAAAGCACCCTGATATCCCCCCTGCTCCCTAAAGTGGAGGCCCCTTCAAACATGCATCAGAGATGGGTGGATGTTGATCTCTCTTCCAGCAGGGAAGGAAGTTACTTATTACAGGATGGAAAAATTCTGCCAGAGGGTGCTACAGCCTCATGCCACATTAGCTTTCAGTGATTACCCCAAGTTTGGCAAACAGCAGTATGACTTTTCTATTTTATATATTTTTTAAAAAACTAGTTGTTGTGGACCCTTCTGCATTCAAGTCTGTCCTAAAAAACCTTACACTTCAGAGACTTTTTTTTTACAACTAAGGAATTTACAAGCCCTCCTAGTAAGCTTACAACTGGCACATGTTGAATACTGGTAGCTTTGAATCTCAAAAGCTCTGCAAAGCACTAATAATAAATTTGTTTTCCCCCCTTGTTCTACAACTTTCCAAAAACTTAAAGAAGTGCTGAAAGTATAACAACAGGTTTAAACAAGTTTAAAAGATCCCATAAAGGGAAAACTAAAAATTTCATAAACAACTGTCATTATATGGTGCACTGCATAATTTTTTTGAGTTGCACATCTTATTTCTCTTATGCATTATACATATTTTTAAGTGAGATGGAAGGAAGATGACCTTTCCTTCAGTAGTCTCACAAAAGTATACCTATTTTCTTACATACACGTACATTCATTAATTCAGCTTTTTGTATGTACCAGAAAAATTTAGATCTTGTCATATATAAATGGCTTATTATAAAGCTAAACATTAACACCCATTTTGATGTCAAATCACACCTTTGTCCAGGGCAATGTAACAACCACAAGTACAAAACTATTAAGGAAATGACCTAATCAAATTAAAGGCTTCCCTACAAACACTTTAAAATGATAACTTGTGAGAGCTGCGTGCCAAGCACCTTCTGTCCTTGGTTGCAGGGACTAATTCAGTCTGCATTTGGCTTCACCCCTCTGGCGTCAGCCACCCATCTGTCACCTCCCTTCTTCTGGGGTAATCTGCTCTGTACTTATCTGAACACTAGACTCCTAAGTCTTGTCTACCTCAAGAAAGTTACCTCTTGCTGATATTGGGGGGTAGAGATGGTTGACACCAGACATATGCCTGGCTGAGCACAAACCACTGTCAGCAGCATCTGCAAAACTGTAATAAAATGGTGCTCCATAGGGCCCCCCACCACCACCACTTATGCTTCCAAAGAAATCATATTTAGCCACAAATAAGCAGCAATAAAGTTGTTTCATATAACCCACCTTTATTAAAAAAGTGGTCTAAGGGCATACTCTTGAGTCTTGCCCAGATGGAGACAGCATGGACTGGTGGTGATTTACTTCAGCAGCATGGGGATCTCGCCCACTGCATGGGTTTGTCCAATAAAGGGCTCTTGAGTCCACGGCAAAAGACTCATTTCAAGGACACTCAGGGAGAACATGTATTTTCCCTGTCTAGCAGGATTCTTCTCAACTAGAAACATTTTATTTCTGTCAGGCAAAGTGGAATCATTATGTACCATACCTCAGCTGCATAGCACAAATCATCATGATGTAAAAACTTCACTACTTTCACGATTTTTTTTTTTAAAAACAGTTCTCCTAGCACAGATGCTAAAGATTTTTGCTGCAGCAATGCACTAATTTTCAAGAAGTCAGCAGGTACTATCTCAATTTAAATATTATATTCTTGGAGATACATTTACAAGCCTGACCATCTCATCTATAATCAATTTTTACAGTGAAGATGTGAACGAGCATATTTCTGCTTGATCTAAATGGACAGAGGAGCATCAATAAAGCGTGTTCAAGTACAAGAGTTCTGCCTATAGTTAAGCTTTGTTAGTAAAAAAGTTTTTTTTTTCCCAGCTGCTTAATTTTTCAAGTATGATTTCACAGATGCAGTAGATAACACAGCTTACAATATTTGGGTCACCATCCCAGATGTACTGTAAGTAGAGAGGCAATACCCTGACACAAACACAAACTTCAGTTTCTTCACAGTTCTGTTGTCAGAAAAGGCACTAAGTCACATTTGGTACTCCTCACATCTGTATTTGGAGTTCTGTAATTAACACACTTTAAAAAAAAGCATTTTCCTCTGCCTAAAATCTCTACACTAAACCAGTGTGATGTTTTGTGTGTAGTTTCTGAGATGTAGCACTGAAAACTTACACATGGGAAGGTAATTGATTCATTACATCTATTTCTACTATATTTCTTTTTGTATTTTTTTTTTTTGGTCGCCATTTCAAAAGGCATTGTTTAAATTGCCCTAATCTGCAAACAGCAACAATAAGTGTAGCAAATACTTGACAATGAAGATGTAAAGCCTCTAAAAACCTGTTACCTTAGTAACCATGGGAATGCAGGAGAATAAGAATACACGCAGCGTCAGGACATCATTTCAGATTCCACAGGGTTTGGGTTGAAATACAGTCAGCTTTCATTAGCTTTTTGTTTTTCCCAGTAGGTCCTTGGACTTTGAAACAAAACCTGAATGACAACTATGAGCAATTCCAGCCTCAGTCCTCATCAGCCACACCAAACAAAACAGCTCTTCACTGTGAACCCCCCTCCTTTGCACCCAACACAACTCAAAACAAACATTATTTATGCTGCTGACCCCTCTGGATATCACTAATAAATTGCTTTCCAAAAAGAAGAGTAAAATGAAGACCCACTTTCATGGTACTTAGATTATTCACTTTAAACAAATCTACTGCAAGAAGAAAAAAAAAAATCAGCACATCCTCCCAGGATATTTCTGTAATCCCACAGTTTATTACAGGCTTTACAGAGTATGCTAATTCAACACCAACACTAAGAAGAATTTAGCTGCTCATTTCAGTAACATTTTATTTCCATTATACTCATGAAGAGGGAAAAGAAAATTAAGAAGATAAAGAATTGAGATCCATGCCCCTATCCCCACCAATGTCTGTTGGGAAGCTTGTGGTCAAAACTGAACAGAACAAAGATCTCCCAGCTGCTGGCTTTAGCTGGTTTAATTTTAGTTCTGACCCCTTACTCTTTGTTTAGGAAGTCACTTAAGAAAACAATCTGAAAAAACCTCCAGGCAAAACCACTGGAAAAATGAGCAAGAAATTCAACCTCATGAGAACAAGGGTGGGGATATTTTGCTCAGCAAAGAAAAAAAAAAAAGTAGAAATATTGGCCTACTTGGTCATCATGTGATGACAAAAATCTTTGCATCAAAAAGCCTGGAGAGTAACAGTAGCTCGGAGACACTGGCCTTGCCTTACATTGGTTTACTTCTCCTTCAACAGGCAAGGTACTTCTTTTCCATTCACAGAAACTAGCATTCCAGGATAACATAGACGTAAGAGTTACATCCTCCACTTATTTGCAGTTTTCTGCAATCCTTTACCCACATATATAAAGCAGTACCAGACAGAGGCAACACTTGTTTAACATGCAGTAGTCCAGATTCCCTGTTTTTACACTACATTATATGAAATGTCTGGATCATGTTAAACATCATCAGAAAGCACCAAAGTTACACTTTCAAAGCACTGCTCATAGAGCAAAACAGCAGTGTACCTCCACGCAACTGCAAGTTGCCTGTTAAATCAAAAGTTGCAAGTTCAATCAAAAAGAAGATCTAGATTAAATCAAATCAGTTATGTATGGAAGAATACTTTCTGATCCACTCACATGTTTTTTAGATATATATGGGAGTGGCTATTCTCCACTCCTGAGTGGGAAATGGGCTCATCTCTACAAAGGAAAGCACATTCATAACAAAATGTAGGTTACAAAAGAGCACATTTTATTCAGAAATATGCAGAAGGTAGGTTTTGAGACATTAGCTTAGGCGTCAGAGCATTAAGCAAAGATTAGAGGATGAGCACAGCCTGGTATGCCCAAGGCCTGGAGCTCTTTTAAAGGTGAGTGTTCACCTAAGCAGTAACTTCTAACACAGAACAGGGCTGTGGCGGACTAGGAAGTAATCAGCCATGTAACTCCACTGAAGAACACGGGGTTTTTCCTTTCCCAAGTTAAGTTTCAATTTTAGTAGTTTCAGAGAGCTATTTGCTGGAAACAAAAGGCTCTCTAAAACCCTTTTCTTTGTTGCTTCCTCCCTGAAAAGTCGGTCAGTGGTGCTGATGGCCATACCTTCCTAGAAGGGAAGCTTGGCACTTGCACCTTTGATGCACGTGGTTTTGGAGGTGGGGGTTTTGGCTGAGGAGGAAAGGCTCAAATCATTCTTATCCTTACAGCACAAAGTCATTGCTACAGCGCCCAAACTCTGTCCTGCAAACCACAAATAGGTCTTTTTATGAAAACAGAGGCAGACTTCTCAAACTCATATTAAGGATGGCACCGCTGTCAGTTCTGTAAATGGCTGCTGAGTCAGAACTGCAAGAGGGACATTGTAGCAACGTCATGAGCAATGGCATGTGACCTGAGGCACATACATGAAGTCACCGAGCATGGAGCAGCAGCTCATCATGACCCTCCCTCTGTGCTCCTCCTCCCAAAAAGAAAACCCCTGCCAAACACCCTGACATTGAATAGCGGTTCTTCAGACTCCAGTTGACTGCATTCACATGGGAAAAAAGTGTACATAAATAATTCCATCCTTGCAAAAGCAACATGAGAAGGTGAATGCAAGCAGATGCCAGTCTTCTACCGACTTCCCTTTCTAGAATTACTGCCCTTCTGTCTGTAGGGTAAGCCACAGGTGCTGTGCCTTCTGACTGGCAGATCTGGAGATGCTTTTATCTGGGAAAAAAGGGCACATCAGATCTGTTCTAAGGGGAGAAGTGCAGTACAACCCAGGCAGAGAAAGCACAAATACAAGTGTAGGACTGTATTCTAACTGCTGTGTCATCTGCACAGGTCATGGACTCAGCTGCTTGCCCCAGATGCTGGGAAGAACTGGACTTTTTGTCAGTTCCCTACAATTTGAATCATACAGCTTAGTAATGCTCTTTTAAGGGTTCCAAGAAAACCTGGATAAGAACAGCTACTCATCATCTTCTCTACGTCAGACACAAAAAAAATGTATTCCAAATATCTCCAACAGGGCTTCATTTTTCATTTATTTCAAGTCTGAAATAAAGTTTCTAGGTTTTTTTTTCCTTCACGAAAATAATTCTGCAGGAAGAAACAAAATTTAATCAGTTCTTAAAACAGTTTAGAACAGTTCCTTCACTGCCAAGTTTAAACTCTCAAGTCGACATTGACCTAGTTGGCACTAGTTCTACAAATGATTTTTTTGATCTCAGTATAATTTTAAGACAGAGTGAAAATACCCAAAATGTTAGAAAGTGCTAGGTACCACCAACTTTCTTTTAAAAGGATGGAAATCTCACAAGTATCCCAGACCCAACACTCCCTAAAACACTGTTCAGTAGGCATATTGCCATTGGCTTCAGAAAGAGCTGAATTCACATGCATCCAGGACCATGCTGAAAGCTGCAGACAACAGGTCTCCTACCTGTGGAAAGCAATCTGGAAAGCATGTGGGAAAAATAGAAGAGAAAGGGAAATTAACTTTTCTAACACCTCCAAGTCTGCGAAGTGACCTTTGGGAATTACCTCCAAATTTCATCTACTGAGTGACAAGTAGGCTAAACTCAAATAAGCAAAGACCTGTAAGGTGCTGAGACCTTTGTATTGAAACTCTTTCCTTCTCACCCTCCCTGTAACACATCATAGAAATACTCCAGAAAAGAGTTTCAATGACCAAAGGAAATAACAGTGACTATCATTTTCCTACTGCACTGGGGGACTTCACTAGTTGTTTTGCAGATATTACCAGTCTCTTTGTGTCACACATGCCTTAGTTCCCCTTCAGCAGATACCTGGAACTATGAAATGCTTCTCTGAATGCTGAAATTCAGGGCAGGAAAGACAACGGCATTGGAATGCTTTTACATAATCGCAGCTAGAGAGACACATATTGGCATATGCATGGGCCTTGTACCCTGCATGCATAAAACTAAAGGAAAAATGTGGGCTTCTGCAATATAAATAAAACAAATGACTTAAAAATAACTCGAGCTCAAATCTATCGCACACACTACTACTAAGCAAACATCAGGAGGTAGTCAAACAGAGAATTATTTTCTGACAATTAAGCATGAACTATAGCAAATATTCCATTTGCAATTAAGAATCTGGGTTTTGTTTTCACAGAAACAGTGGGGATTTCTTCAATTCTGACTTCAATTAACTTCTGCTCCCCCCCAGTGACAAAAGGCTTAACGGGCCCAAAACCATGGCTGGTTTTCCCCAAAAGTTTCAGAGTGAAGAAACAGCTTATTACATCTTCTCTAAAAATGTTTCAATTACATTTATTACACTTGCCTACTGTACTGCAGGCATTCCCAAAGAGCTAAAAACCTAAAAACCAAAACCACAACACAGATAAATAAATCCCAGTAAAACCAGAGTCAGTAGCCTCCAAAAAAAACCCAAAATCCCTTAAACATTAAAAAAATTATTAAAATTAATAGGTTTGTTTTGTGGTTGCCACAAGGCAACCTGCTGATTCAGGGCAATGTCACCAACAGTATTCTTATCTGTAAAGGGTAAGAATCAATTGTTTGACAGAAACAAAGGAGAGCTCAACAGGAAATCAACCAGCTTGGGACAGATGGTCACTGAATCAAGTTTCACCCCTCCCCTCTCCAAAAATAGGCTTAAGAGGCATTTTCTGTTACCAAGCAACAGCCCAAAGGAAGGCATAAATCTTTTCCTACGTGTTATTCCCCTCCTCCCTGACACACATACATTTCAATCTACTAGGGCGGTATGTTTGTGGGTTTGTTTATTTTCCACATAACAGGTAGGAGGGTTTATTCTGCACAAGGACAACGCCTTTCTGCATGCCCACTAGCCATGTTTCGTTTTTTTAAGGCAAGAATGAGGTTAACTGTATCCATGCTATGAGAACTACCATGAAGGCGGGTTACAAGCAGGGATCCAATGCTAGTTAGCAACCCCTCCTTGTTCTGCCAAGGTGACCTGAGAAATTACTCCCTAAAGAGGGAGTTCCTAATCACTATTTTATATAAAACGAAGATGACCCTCATCACACCCTGACAAAAGGTCACCACCTTTTTTTTTTTTAACTCGTCAGAAAACCCTGTACCTGCTTTAACCCATGAAAATCCATAAAATTTAATTCCCATAAAAAGCACCATGACATCTTTAATACAACACCCAGACCAGCAGGCTTTTAAACCATTTGAATTTTAGGAGCATTAATTCTCTAGTATATCAAACACCCTAAGTGAGAACTGGGGTATGGGATGAGTAGGAAAGGATAATCAACATTTACTATTCTGGTGAGCCAGTGGAGGAAAGAAGGGCTGGAGTAGAGGGGGTGGGATGGAGGCGAGAAAGAGACCCAAAGAGGCTATTTCAGAGATCAGGGAGTAGGGGGAGGGGACCAGAGCCCGGGGGTGAAGGACAGCGCCTCTGAAATTCAGATTAGCATCCAGGGAACAAACCGGTTTGTTTGACCCCCCCCATCATACAAACCAGGAACAGACCAGCAGCCAGCAAAAGAGAGATGGGAGTTAAATTTAGCCACACAAAGAGTAATCNAAAAAAAAAAAAAAAGGTTTACAATTACAACCCTCACAGAAATTAATTAAATGGGGAGGAAAAAGTCGCACTTCAGCAACAAACTGGGTAATCATCCTTTAAAAGCACAGAGCCTGGATTACCACTGACACATACTTAGACTACTAAAACATATGGTCAATAAAAAAAAAAAAAGGGGGGGGGTGGGGGAAGGGGAAGGTTGTGACAGCATGTGGTCTGCAAGAGCTTTATTTACTCCCTCCTCAACTACTGCTCGCTTTAGCCAGCTGAAGACCTTCTGCAAGACACAGCCTATTTTCACTGGGTATTTCATGTACTCCTTTGACACCAGTGCAGACACTGGTTACCACCACTATGGTGGGTAAACACGGGCCACGGGCTGCTTCCCTGTCCAAAGGCCTTGGACTTTCGAATGCATTTCACCATAAAGTCATCTTGGTGGAGATGCTGCCCTGCCTTTCTGTACATGGCAAATAGTTTTCACAGGCAAACCAGAGACTGTGATGTCTAAATTCAATTAATTAAAATTAAGTTAATTAAAATGAAACAGAAGGTTTGAACACAGAAGCCAAATAGTTGCTTGTATGTATGCCAAGAACACCATTTGTTCTTTGGGGTCTAAAGCTTTCTGATAGAAGCAGGAAGCTCAGCAGCCCAAGGACCTGACCAGGAGACTTGACCTAAGGGCTCTCCAGGCTCAACCATAAAAGACCTTAACAGCAAATCATTACTATAGTGCTTCAAAAACTCCCAGGCCAACAACACCCTTGGCTTGGAGAGAGGGAAACTGAGGCATGTAGAAGCCATGTGCCATCTCTCAGTGGCAGAATTTGGAAATAAAAGTGGATCTTCCACAGACCCAAGTCCACATTGTAATATCACCCTGAGTATGCATGTGGAAGCAAGCAAGTTGTTATTTATGTAAATTCATGGCCAACATCAACATTTTTACAGCTGTTTTTCCTGGCCTCTTCACAGCTGAGCAAGAGACCTATAGATTAAATCCAATTCTTTACCAAAATTAGTCTCTCCAGTCAGGCAGGCAATGATAGTCATCCCAGAGTTATTCAGGAATGGACATACTTATTTTTCAAACACATTCAGAATTTGGCCAAATAAGACATGAAACTACAACCCTTCTCTAATGCAAGTTAGCAACTTCTCTATAAATATTAAATTAATTATGGACTGCAAAGGTTTTGTTTCTTTTGTACATCGGTATAAATGATGCAAAATATGCCATGGTGGCAAAAGCTCCATACTCTTTACCTGCTAACACACAAAGCATCATGTGGGAGAAAAACATACATTACAGCTTTGCATAGGCATTTATTATAGTTTTAAAAAATGTGTTTTCTCTTACATTTTAATATATGTCCTTTACAACACCCTGCCATGGTGAGAGAGACAGAACCACCTAAGAGGGGAAAGGAAAGTTTTGTTTTCCCTCTGAAGTAAACCATCATGCCTTTTCTTCAGTGACCAAAGAAATTTCCGTATTCCCTGACCAAGGTGGTATCTCCAGACACATTGCATGTTTTTTGGTTGAAATGTAAAATGACACAAGTTTACCTCAAATCTCTGTCAATAACTCTATGATTCTATGAAATTAGGTGTGAGGAGACTGCATTCCAGTATCTTTTTCCTCAGAAAAATCACAACAGATTTTCTTTGGATTCTCCTCTTCTCAAACTGCTAGTTTAGAAATCTAGGTCTTCTAACACACTCTGTTATAATAATTAGTTTAACTTGACTCTTTACCTTGAACTAAGCCATTCAACATCAAAATAAAGCTTTTATCTGTGAATGATCCAAACAAGTCTCCATCCTTTTTTGCCACAGAACATAATAGCAATAGGCAGTGTTCAAAACGTAAGAACATTCCTCAGTCTTACTACAATCATAATAGCACTACTCTTCATTAAAGGATGGGCAGAAGAATAGAACAGTAAAGAACAGTGATTATCAGTTAAAAGCTGTCATAAGTAAAAATAAGTTTATGCATAGAAACAGAGAAGAAATTACAAAAGGGATAACCTACAGGGATAGGTAAGCCAGTAAAAACTGCAAGTAGATAACTGCAAGCCTCATTTCCAAAACAAAGAACATCAGAACCTGAATATTATCCTTCATGTGGCTATATGGTGGCATTGCATTTAACTATTTACTCCTCAGTTTGACATCAAAGTGTTAAAAGGGGACATTTCTCTTAAAACAATTTTCTGCTTATATATTTAGTTTGGGGCTATTTTTCCTGGCACACACAATGACAGAATGGACACAAGATTCACCCGTGCATTCGCTTATCTCTGCACGCTGGCTGAAAGGAACACAGTTTATGTAATTTATTCCAGATCAGAAAGGCAGTGTGACAACACAGAGAATAGACCACATTTTCAACAAGCATTTCCTAATGAGAAATTTATCAGTCTCTCTCAGCATGAACTGCACTTTGGAACAGGGAGGACAGAATTGTTTTAATGAATTCATCCTGAGGCCAGCCTCCTTCCAGGCATATGGCCTCAAAATGCACTTGCTTCTGTCTTTGGGGCAATGAATCATAAAACAGTTCTGCTTTCTGGCTCTTGTTAACTTGCCACTCAGCTTCTTCCTGAGGTGGAATTTCTCAAAGAAAATTCAATCTGCAGTTGCAAATTTCTAGTTATTTCCCCTCCTTGCTATGTTTTCTTACAAAACCTCAACCTCCCACAGTTTATTCAGATAATCATTTGGAGCAGGAAAAGGTATTTTATCACCCAGCCTCCATTCCTCTTTTCATAATTGCAACAAAAAAAGCACAACCCCCTTCTTTCCACACTTGGCCGGTTTTCCTCTACATATGGAGTGTGTTCAGCTAGAATATGTCAGGGAGAAACTGCAACCCACATACTGAATCATCACATAAGAATCAATATGTCCAGAAAAATAAAACATATGGACACATGTACAATTCAACAGAAAGATGGTGGAGGGCACGCCATTGAAAACTGCAGTTCCCAAATCTCACTAATTAACAAAATAAGAAGTGATTGACTGAAATAACAAATATTTTCTTTCTATGCATGCTTTATTTTGGCCCTGAAAACAAGGTTTAAAATTAATAGTACTGGACTTATTCCAAGTTTCCTTAGAGTAAAACATTCAGTTATGAACGTGAATCTAGACAGACTGATTTTAGACAATGCAACAATGTCAATCCATCAGGTATCATTATTACCCTTTGATGCTCAATCTTCCATCCCAGACACGCGAAACAACCTCTTATGGAATCACTCAAGCTTTGCAGCCTTCCTAGCAACACATGCCCAGCAATGCCTCAATCACCAGACCATTTCTGTTGCCATCCACCAAGGTGACAGGACCAGCAGAGAGCTGCCAGTAGGGGAACTCATGGAGTCTCCCTGTCCATGCATGTGACCAGATGTGCAACCAGCACATATTTCTGATGATATACAGAAAGCACATCTGGCACACAGTAGAAAAATGGCCAGAAAGAAGAAAAGTGGAAAGCAGGTTACTAAAACAGTTCAGGCTGCCAGTAGTCTGTTCCTTGAGTACCTTTGCAAAGGCCTTGGGCCAGATGAATTGTTTCAGGAAGTTGTATCTTACCAATATGTAATACTGCCGAGTTTTATGGGTTTTGTTCTACCCCACTTTGCAACCAAAAACAGAATCGTTCAGGTTGGAAGGGATCTCTGAAGGTCAACCAGTCCAAACTCACACTCTTGGCAGGGCCACATTGAAAATCCCATTAAAACAACACATATTATGATGTATTTTGGTTCATGGTTGATCTGCATTGATAGTTTTGACTTATTATCCTGTCAAATCTAACTGTGATGCTCTCAGTGATTCTCAGCTAGAGTACAATGAATCAAGAACTGAAGGTCTGTTTCTTAAAAATAAAAAGCCCAAGGCACAAAACAGCTTTTGTTAAACGAAATTAAATATTTTATTGATGCAAATACTTCATCTGTTTCCCAACACACAGTTTCTGCAATTTGGACAAACTGTTAATGACCTATAAAGTAAAGATCTAGTCGTGTCAAGGTTATACACTGAAGTTCATGCTGTTCTTGTTTATATAGTGAATCAGAGTAGAGAACACAAGCTTAAAGTATGAGTATCATCTGACATAAGAAGTATAAAAACTATGCAGCATCTGTTGCATTCCTCTCTCGTTTTCAGCCCTAAACCCCTGAACTGCATGTTATTGAATTTGAAGTTGAGCCCATTTTCACAGGAAGATTCAATTAAAAAGCATCTGGAAGAACACTGTCTTTTACTGAAACTAAGTCCCAGATCCAATTCTCATTTATTACACTGCTGGGACAGCATCCTTTAAACATGGTAATCAAAAGCAAACATGTTTTTTTTGCTTTCAAACAGACATCAAAGCAACAATGTTAGGATGAATTTTCAACTGTTCTAAATCTACAGGTTATATAGATCTGCCTTTTCCAGCAGAAGGGACTCTGGCAACACACACACAACTTCACAAGTTCAACTCAGCAGTTAATCTGTCTGGCCTTAGCACATAATCAGAAATGGATTTACTACAGCGACAGCAAATGGAGCTGAAAACCTACACTGCACTGTGTAGGGGAGTGCTTAACTCCTATTGCAAGCATGGCCTCCCTCTTTCTACACCAAATCCACATGACAACTGGAATCACCACAAAGCCAAGCTTGACAGAAAGCCAGTCAGCTGTGCTGCAGATGAAAATTGAGCATCTATCTGCACAGACACCAGACATAAGACTTCTCTCAATAAAACAGCCAAGCTGGACAGTCAACAAGCAACACTGTTCATTATGATAGCTGACAGCAGCCAGAAGAATCCTTTTTTTTCCCCTTCCTTCTCAGGCTTTTCTGCCACAAGGTCACATCTGCTGTTTAAAATTAAATTGGGTTGGNTTAGGATTGTGGAGTGGTTTGGGGTGCTTTTTTTTTTTTTTTTTTGTGGTGGTGGCCTTTGTTTAAAAGCTTCCAAGCCATACTGTTTTGAATAACATTACTAGTGGCACATCTACTACCCACTAAGAACTTCTGGTCTCTAAAGGCAAAGTGTGAACACAAAAAAACAGTATAAATCACCTCAGCCAGTCAACCATTAAAAAAAGAATTTTCTTTAAAAACCCACTAATGTATTGGGCCAGTATGATATTAGACCTCAGCATTTCTAATTCATGTCTTTTTCTCTTTCATATATGTATATATATGTACACACACAAACATACACACTATCCTCTCTAGCTTTGAGTACTTTGCAGGAGGCAACTGCCTGTGTATTTTCGATGCAGCAGCCAAAACATTTTCAGATGTGTAGTAAGAAAGAAGAGTATTACTAAGTTAATGCAGCAAAACAAAACAAAGAAATCTGCATGTTTATACGCTCTGTCATTTCATAGCTCTTGTCACAAAAGTTTGTGACTGCTAATGTTAATCTTTGTGCCCTTGAAATCCAGCTCACCTTCCACATCTGCTATAATCATGACTGTTATTTCACCTTCTTCCTCCAAGTCCACAGTCTGGCAGGCAAGTTGTCTTCACCTGTTCAAAAGGCTTGGAAATTGAGTGCTGACTCTCCTACTGAAAAAAAAATATGGCAGGCACTAACTGTCAAAATTTACTGGAATTGCTGCAAAAGGGACTGTGAGGACATGCATATTTTTCACGCTGAACTTCTGCTTTAAATATCCCATAGGTAATTTGGTGTGTCTCTGTTGGAGGCATTTAAGTGTTCTTGGATGGCTTTGCTTTTCCCACCCTTCTCCTCTACATTTTCTTCAAAACTGCTCCTCTGTGAGGTGGTACTGACCACTTGGCTAATCCACCTAATTTCTTATTGTTCTCACAACCAGAAATTTCCCTCTAAGAGGTTAAAATTCAAAAGAGCAACAACAGTATCTTAACATCTTATCTATACATATTAATTTTTGAAAACATTTTTTACAAGAATAGGAAACCACCATGTTCTAAAATGTCACATACAACATGACTGTTTCCCTCTTCTTGATTCAGTGCATTTTAGTTGTAAAAATCAAGACCTATTTCTCAGTTTTCCCAAAGGAATCACCTAATTGCACTAAGAATTTGATTCTTTATAAGTGATTTAAAGAAATTACAGGATTAAGCTTCCTTCATGAAACAGCTGTTCTCAAAGTGGACTGAAAGTGTAAAAGAGCAGGAGAATAAAGCCATCTAATGCTGCAAAGCAACACAGAGTTTGGGAGACTTCCTGAAAAGCCACAGGGAGATGGTCAGTGAGGCAGAAACAAAAGCAGTAAAAGTAGATGGCTTGTTCTCCTGAATGGCAAAACTGACATGCAATCGTACACTGTGAAACACATTATCACCAAGGAGATAGTAAGTAGAGAACTAATAGCAGTGAAGTACTGTACCAGCAGGAAAAGGACACGGGGCTCAGGACAGGGAATAGAGCACTTGGCTCTCTGCAGATCCCAAATCAAGCCACAAGACACAGTTTTGGCACATATGCTCCTCATTCTGAGCATGGATAGGCAACAGTAATATTTATAAAACTTTGCTGTGAACACCCCTACTTCACCAGTTATTCCAGCGTAAAGAGGTAGCTGCCCAGAGTCCTTACAGCATCAGAAGCAGCTGAGCTCAGCTGTCTGCATTTGCTGTTCCTTACCACTACACTATCTCTTTGAAGTGGGTGTGATGGAGAAAGAGCTTGGATCTCACTAAACCCAGAATGCTGTGCCACACTTCACTTTTTTAATAAGTGATCATTTCCTCTTTACTAGGAAGACTGTGGAAGATCAGGCTCACAGCAATTTCCAAACACTCTTCTAATTACTGAATCACTCCTGAGTGATAACACAACAAGGGACCATACAGCTCAGAGAACACAGAAGTCTCCCTGTGCATTGACATTACAACTGCATATGACCACCTCTACCTTTTAAAAGACAGCTGGAAATAATGCAGGGTTGAGAGGCGAGGTGGCATAAGGGAATTCTACCAAATTCAAAGCATAATTTAACTATCACACTCCCAGAAAAATTGTTTGCTAAGGTTTCCTTATGCCTACAGACCCAGGAGTCTGTAAGAAAGCAGGTTTTGAAGTTGGAGGTAGCATTACAAAAGAAAGGGAAGGGACGAATCATATCTCTCAAATATGCAGAATGCTGGAGGTAAAATGTTTCATATGCACATGAATACTTCTTTATGAAGCCAATTTGAAATTTAGTATGGCTCTAGAGAAAAACAGCGGCATAAATGAAGCCTTTCAAAAAAGGTGACTGATTTCTCTGAAATTTTGGTGCTGTGCACTCCATTTAACAGAGAAACTGGTGCTGCAGAGGGAGGTGCAGCAGAATTTGGTGCAAAAGGACAGGAGCACCAGGAAAATGTTAAGCAGCTTAAAATAGCCAGCCATCTAAACTGTAAGTTCTAGGGATACACACATATGAATCTTTTTGGTGATACACACATATGAATCTTCATTTTAAAAAGGAAGGCTATTAATAGAGTGTGTTTCAGACGACAGTTACATTCAGTAACTAACTTCTTCACTTGCCTCAAAGTGCTCTGATCAGATCACACACACAAGGGTCTTGAAAAGAGCTAATTACAGACAGTGATGGAGATAGGAGACAGAGAACAAGAGGATCTCTGCACAGCATTTCACAAAACTAGTCACTCCAGGCCTGTCCATGGAACCAGTACAACAGATGTCCGGTAATCTCTTAAGTAACAGTATCTTAGGTCTGCCCACACTGTTTTCTGTTCACAGCTCCAGCAGTTTGAAAAACTACCTCAAAATAACCTCTCCAAAGCCTTACATGAGCAATATTAATCTATCGTATCTTGTCATACTGACTCAGGCTGCTCCCCTACCTTCTTACTCTTCTGGTGATTTTATGTCACAACATATAGTTCTTCCTATCTTTTGTATTTTATGAACATTTTATTAGTTAGTGTAGTGTAACTGCTAAAAAAAAATTAAATGCAAATTAACCAAAGCACTTGACAATATATGATGCAAGATTTTCAGGCCAAGTATATGGGGTTTTTTACCAAACACCTGAGGTGCCATGGAACTTAAAAGGCTAACTCAATGAGAATAACATTAAATACACTTCAATGAAAGCAGTAATTTACACAATTCTCTACGGTATCTCATGTCCCAAAAGAATTTCACAGAAGTTGTGACATTATTTTGTGACAGAATAAAACAACGGAAAGCAGCTCACTTCAGCAGTCATCCAAACCAAACCTAATTACATTTTAGAATCACAGAATCATAGAATGATTTAGGTCAAGAAAGATCTACACGATCATTGAGTCCAAGCATCAACCCAGCACTGCCAAGTTCACCACTAACCATGTCTGTAAGTGCCATGACTACACTTCTTTTAAATACCTCCAAGGCTGGTGATTCAGCAGCTTCCCTGAGCAGGCTGTTACAATGCTGGATAAACCTTTCCATGCAGAATTTTTTCCCAATACCCAATCTAAACCTCCCCTGGTGGAAGTTGAGGCCATTTCCTGTTGTCCTATCACTTGTTACCTGGCAGAAGAGATCAACACCCATCTAGAAAGGTGGTCCCCTCTGAGCCTCTTTTTCTCCAGGCTAAGCAATCCTGCCACCCTCAATCACTCCTCATAGGACTTGTGTTTCAGAACTAACACCAGCTCTGTTGCCCTTCTCTGGACATGCTCCAGCACCTCAATGCCCTTCCTGAACTGAGGGGCCCAAAACAGAACACAGGATTAAAGGTGCAGCCTCATCCAGTGCTGAATACAGACAAGCAATCACTGCCCTGGTCCTGCTGGCCACAGTGTATGATACAAGCCAGGATACCACTGGCCTTCTTGGCCACCTGGGCACACGCTGGCTCATGTTTAGCCGGCTGTCAACCAACACCCCTGGGTCCTTTTCCACTGGGTACATTTCCAGCCACTCTTCCCAAGGCTGTAGTGTTGCACAGGGTTATCATGACCCAATAGCAGGACTTGGCACTTTACCTCATTAAACCTCATACAATTGGCCTTGGCCCATCAATCCAGCCTATAATTTCTGTGAGAACTCCATATTTCTGTTTGATACTGCCAAGCCAACAACAACAGTGTACAAGATTTGGCTGTCCCCATTGTGAATAAACACTGTTCCAAATTTCTGTCATCTACAAGTTCCTCCAACAGATATCCTGTGTTTTTTACTTCTGGACTATAAAAACATTAATTATTCCATTTAATTATTAAGAGCCTAATGTACTGGATAGTTCACCAATACAAGCACCTTCAAAGAATGGCTCCTTGATTTTGGGTCATCTTCACTACCTACCTGCAAATTCAAATCCATTAACAGAGGCTATAGTAGCTTGCTCAGAGTTGCAGATAAGCTTTTGCAATGACTCACTGAAGCTTTATTCACTAAGTCTCTCCTTATTATGTGAGGATATCTTCAGAGTTCTTAGAAACAAGATGTGTTTGGGTTGTACATTCATGGACTAACTTTATTTCTTGTATCTCCACACTGAATACAGCATAAAACAAAATTTTCAGGTCTGGAATTTTTACAAAATAAAACCTGAAACTACATTAAGCAAAAGCAGTTTGAACACATATTCTTACAAGCAATACTTTCTCAATATATTAAGGAAAGTAATGGCAAGACAGGATTTGAGTAAAGTCAACAATTCTGAAAAAAAATAACAACATGTTAATTGTAAAAGTTTAGTGTTGTTTTATGACCGCTGCTGTAATCTGTTTCAGGATATTAGAGATCTCTTAATTGCTTACTATATCTAATGAACTCCAGTTCACAGGACTAATTCTCTAAAAAACATGACTGTCAGAATGTCGAGGCTTATTACTCCTTCATTTGTTAGTTTTCCCAACAGTTCTCCTTCTCACAATTATGTTTTAGAAACAAAAGAAAATGCGTATTTTGCATTACGTGCAAGAAATGATTATGCAAGAATAGGCAAAGCACATACATCTCAAAGAGGCTGTTCTTCCGAGGTGTAAAGCAAAATATCTGAAATGTGGTTTTTACGTTATTGGTTTCACAATCCTTTTTTTGGCAAGAGTCAAGATGTGATGCCTTAATATCATGTCCAAGCTCCATGTTTTGTTAATTACGTCCTACCTAGCTAAATGCCCCCTGTAGTTTCAATTAGACATGGTATTCTTCCTCACTTCCCGTCTTGATTATCGTGCACTGTTGCTAAGCGCTAGTTAACAGTTGCCACATTTACCCAAAGTTGGCTGCGTTTCAGTGGTCATTCAAAGAATTAAATACAAAACATATGGTACAGAGCCGTACAAAACAAAAAAAAGCACTTTTAAAAACCACATGCTTAATATAAAAGGTACTACAAAACTGGTTATGCCACTAAAAGTAAAATCTTTACAGTCCTACGGCCACTCCAAATTTCCTAGAAGCATTGAAAATTAGAGAGAAATGCATTCAATTAGAAGCATTGAAAATTAGAGAGAAATGCATTCAATCTTTTTTTTTCAGCTTTCATGAAAAGGTTTCCTAGAGTATATTTCTGACATTATACTGAGTCTAATTTTACACTGAATAAACAGCTCAGCATTCATAGTGTGACTGGCTTCAAGGTACAGACATATTTCCTTTAAAAATAGTTTAATTCTCTATATCCCATAGCAACTAATTAGAATCCCCTAAATTGGACTCCAAATTTTCTTTACCTTGTATCTGCAAAATACTTTGGACATGACTTGTTGAACGGCCAAATACCAATGTCAGTAGCTATGTGTTTCAGAAGACCTTGAACCAAATGTGCTTTTTTCAAATTCTAGACAAACTTTTCACACAGTCAGATCACTCCTCCTTTCATCTGTGATGTCCTCATGCAATCTTAAGAAACTTCACATAATTTAATTATCCCAGTAAAAGCTCAGTAATTAGCTCGCCTATTACTGCTTATTTCCTTTACTATTACATCCTGGACTTAAAAACTGCCTGACCAAAAAATCCTCACTATTTATGATTGTTACATTATCTATAGCCAAACCCAACCAGTAAATATTCCTGGTATGTACAAATTGTTTCTTATAGCTAATTTTTTTTCCTGTTAAACACCTTAGAAAAAAATGTTTTGCATAAACACTACTAACAGTAAGCAAAAAATAAACACTGTATTTTTTATCTGTATTTACAGATGTTGAATTAAACCTTCAGGGCTCAGAACCCTGAAGGAAGCAAAAAATAAACACTGTATTTTTTATCTGTATTTACAGATGTTGAATTAAACCTTCAGGGCTCACAACCCAATCATTTAAACAGGTAGGCATATACTGAGCATTATTCATTGACTTTTTGGAGCATTTTGTTGGGAATACTTGAGAATGCATGAGAAAAAGTATGCATATGTACAAAATCCACCGATGTTAAAAATGACAAATAACTAAATATTTCTCAACAGCTCTGAGAATACCCACACAATCCCTATTCCTTTGCAAAGAGGTATTTAACAACCTAATCCTCCAACTTCATAAGTGCTTTTGTTGTACTCATGAGCAAATTCAACAGGATCATGTTTAAATTTTGTAAAGACTTTTTTTAATGCACCAGCACATGTGTAGTAAGTTTTTCAATCAACATAAGACCCATCCTTATTTCTCTTTAGAGGGCATATGCCTTAATAAAAACCAAACTTAGGTGTGCATTACAGTATTTAAAAGTGCTGAAAGCTTTACTTGTCTCAGAAATCACATCTATAACTATACCTGCAACTGAACTATGCACCTATTTGCTTCATCTCTCAAACAAGAGTAATAATTGTAAAAATAAATAAAAGCTTCAGTAATTCCTAGTCAGGCAATAAGACACAACACTTTCTTCTCAGCAGCCTTTTTATTTCCATCTTTTAAAAAGCTCTTTGTAACAAGGTATCAACGACGTACTATTTCAATAATACTTGAAGTATCCTTCGGAGGAAAAGTCTGAAGAGGCACCAATTCAAAGAAAGGCAAATGGAATTATGTAAAAAAAGGTCCTATCTTGAGCGTGTTCAAAGCAAACATGCTGACAAACAGCAGACATGGGAAATATTTTTCCACGGGGTAACTGAAAGAGTCTCCCGCACTTCAAACACATCTAACCATTGATAATTCCTAAATTTCAGAATATGGATAAATATTTGCAGGCTTGGGGCCTAAACAAACAGCAACGCTTGGCCCACCCGCTGAGCTGGCCGAAATCCTATGGTGTACACAAAGTTTTCATCTTTCGGAGGTTTCGGGGAGCGCTGGGAGGGAAGGGCCGGACCCGGCGGTACCTAAAGGCCCTGTGTACATCCGCCAGCTGCCGCGGGGAGCGCCGCCGGCTTCATCCCAGCCGCTTTTCCCTCGTTCTACCCTTACTTCCCAACAGCAAAGGAGCTGTGTCGGTCAGCTGCCCCCGCGCTGGAAGCATCACGGGCGGGCCGCCGGTGACACGGCCCGCGGGGCGGCGCGNGCCCGCCTCGTCCCGAGGCTTGGCTGCCCGCTGCCCGCCCAGCCACAGCGGCCGCTTTGCTCCCGCAGCCCCCCGGGCAAGCTTCTCGCACCCCCGCCTTGCCTCATCCGCTCGGGTTATTCCCCCCGCCCCGATCCAAGACGCCGGTAACAAAGGGCTGGAGCCCACCCAGGGGCGGGGGCCCGCAGCCCGCGGGTGACACGGGTGCTGCCCGCCGCACCGCTGGCAGCCCGCAGCCCGCCGCC